>MJUU01014687.1:39755-110245 GCA_002080025.1 Modiolus philippinarum | reverse complement strand
TTTCAAACTATGTAACTAAACATTTATGTTATATGATCCAAATATGAATAAAGCTATTTTCCCTATAGACGAATTTCATATTTACGGGATGACTGCTAATTTAGCATGTTTTTCAAAGGGACGTCACTCGCTAACACCCGTCATTCTGATTTTCGGTCTCATTAGGGAAAGGACGGTCAGTAAATATTTTCTCTGGCAACGGTTACGATTTTCACTGTGGTAAGTACCCGAATAGCTTGAAATAATTTATTTTAAGACAATCGAGATATTACCCCTAGTCCAGTGATAGATACCCATGTATTCAAAATCTACTGCTGTCCCTTATTACAATGGAACCGTAAACCTGACTGTCGGGTCAGTAGGTTACTTCCCTTTGTGGAAAACGTTATAAAAACGGAGCCAAAGTCGGGATAAGAAATAAACATGAAAGTGGTCTATTGCATGCCATCTTGGATAAGGGATGGATCTGCAGGACACAATTTTAAAGAAAATTAAGTATTGTGCCAAAGTTTATTTCCAACTGGCCAAATGGTTTTAAAGAACAAGATCTTTGAATGTACTCCTATATTAAACTTTGTTTCCCATTGGTAGCCAATTTGCATAAGGTGTAGACTTGAAGGACATCTTTTTTGAAGGGGACCATCTAAGATAGCCAAGTTGTTTCAGATAAAAAATTCTTTGTATGCTCTTTCCATACAGTCGAGTAATAAATTAAGTTCCCTGCAGATGGCCATGTTTAATGACATTTAGGCATAAAAGTCACAATACATATATATAACACAATATGTTTATATAGGTAAATCATTATAACATCAAATAAGGTAAAGATTAAGAAAGTATTTTTGCAAAAAATTGCAGAAATTTGCACAAAAACACTGTTTTTGCTCTTAATTATGGAAGAAATATTTTTTTTTAATGAAGTGATAAAAGGGAATTTCTCTAAAGCTTAAAAGAGAAAAGTTAACTAAAGAAGATTTGAACACAGAATTTAAAGGGAAATAACCCATAACCATATGGCATTGGGAAAAATAATGGTGAAAAACGGCCAATAAATCATACACAGGCCTTTGGATTTTCTTCAAAATTTCAGAGTATGTAGATCTTGATATGCTGAACATTTTTTTATTTACACTTCACCTCTATCTGTTACAGTTTTTGAAATAAAAAATAAAAAATGCACAAATTTTACGGAAAAAGGGCTATAACTCTCAGACGGGTTTTCCAATTTTCTTCAAAATTGCAGAGCAGATAGATCTCGACATTCTGAACAATTTTACTCCTCTCAGATTTTTGATATCTGCATCGGTTTTTGAGTTATTGGCTAAAAACTGCAATTTACCTCTAGGTTCTATTTTTAGCACCGGCGGCCATGTTTTTCATCGGATCATAATAAAATGAGGATCATTTGTACAGGACATGTAATAGATGATTACTATAAAGTTTCAAACCAATCCCTCCAGTAGTTTAAGAGGATAAGATTTTTGAAAGTGAGCTAACGACGGACGGACGACGGACGACGGACGCAAAGTGATGGCAAAAGCTCACCCTGGCATAGCCAGGTGAGCTAATAAAAATCAAATTCACAACTTCCCGAAGGGTTTGGTAAAGAATCATCATGGATTTCAGTACACATCGGCAGTATCAGTGAGAGGCCAGTATACCTTTAAAAACTCAAGGTCATTGGATCCCAAAGCCAATTTAACAGAATTATGAAAAATATACATGAATGTAAAAAGTCGATTAAGTAAAAGTACCTCGAAATTGAGGTCAATATAACATGCAAAGTTTCGGGCTTATATGCATCCATAAGGATGTAACTAATGGACTGTTTAGGTGTTACAATTCTAAAGAAATGGACATGAATGTCTTATGGTGACTTCAAGATGAGGAACAACGATAAAAGCGTTGTTCCATTGCTTGTTTTAACATGTATCTGTGCATTTACTCCATATCCCTTCATTGATGATGAATGTAAAAAAAATAACAAAATCTCTGAACCCTAAAATCGAAGTCAAGGTTACATGACAGGTGTTAGACCGTCATGTACCTGCTAAGATGAAACAATATACCAAATATGTCTCTAGGTGTTACGATTGCTGAGAAATTGACATAACTGTAAAAAGTAATAGAATGAGTCAACCATGAAACTATGGTCACGATTACATAACAGATGTCAGACTGACATGTACCCATTAAGGTAGATCGACACTAATATTGGTGCATTTTCGAAACACGAGTCGGATGCGGAATTGACTTGATTTCAAGCCGGAATATTCCTTATATGGTCTTTTCATTATTTAAGATCGACATACACTTTCCCGCGAAGTAGCCCCCCCCCCCCTTTATTGTAAATATTGTCTATTCCGTTAACTTATAAAAATATCCCTCTTAATCGAACGGTGAAATACAGATTTTTTCAGCTCAACATATAGCTAAAGTTTATATCTACTGCTGACAAATACTAGATTTGCCTGATTTTCAAGGAGGCCTGTTAACAGCAAAAGATGATCGGTGACATATCTTTTTTTATTTTATTTTTTGAACAAATGGAATAAGACCTACAAAATATCTCAAAATAAAAAAAAATCTGATATTTTTATTAGGATCGATCTACCTTTAGGTGTAACAATAAACTAATTATGGACTGTCTAAGTGTTACAACTACTGAGAAATTGACTTGAACTAACACCACGAAATTAAGTTAAGGGTTACACTACAGACTTCAGACTGATATTTTCCTACAAAGATATAACAATTATAGCATGGACTGTCTAGGTGTTACAGTTGCTGAGAAATAGACATGAATGTAAAAAAAAAGTCACACAACGATGAAATTGATGTCAAGTTTATACATGACGGACGTCGGACTGGTATGTTCCTACATAGATGTAACAATTGATATAGTATGGGATGTCTAGGGGTTACAATTAAATGTAAACAAGAGGCTATAAAGAGTCTGGATCGTTCAACTGGACTGTGGCCAATACATTAAGTCAAAATAACTTCTATGTTAAAGGGTCTCAATTTAAACCTTTATGTCATATAGGACAACATTAAACTATTTTTCCTTACTGTCTGCTATCTCGATCAACACCCCATAAGTAACATTCATACCATTCTTCTTTTCAATGCATTTAGCAGGTCTTTGCTGGCATTATTTTACCTAAGGGCCAAACAACGGTAGTAGAAAACCGAGGGAACAAAGGAGAGGTATTTCCAAAAATCAAAGTCAAAAGATATGGCCAAAACGAGGACACAGAAACAATGAGGTTAGACAGATATAAAGCACGGAAATGAAAATCACAACACTCAAAACCAAAGCACTAACAGTGTGAACTCCGGTGAAACTGAGAGTGACATCAGGTGCTCTGGAAGGGTAAGCATGTCCTGCTCTGTAATCAGCACCTGTCATAGTGTATGTGAGTCAATCTAGGAAAATGTCAAAATCGGTAGTAAAACCGGGAAGACGTGAATCTAGCTGAAAATGTCCGCTTTCATTTGGGATACTGACACGTCATAACTATCAATGATGTTATCGTGACGACCATGGCATTTCTTGAGGGATGAAATTAATATAGGTTGAACATATCCTTGACTAAGCAGCTTTTTGGACAGTGTTTTTGCTTTGTTAAAAAAATCACTGTACAAACTACACGCTCAAATGTTAAACTATGTTCACCGCTGGCGGCTATGTTGAATGATGGATGGACACCAAGGTAACAGCATCTTACAAGTGTCATTTCTGCCATGTTTTAAATCCTTTCAGTGTTTCCCACTTATGATACAATGTCAAAACTAAGTTCACTTATGTTGGATGACAGATCAGCACTAAAGTATCAACAATTGTTCAATACTTAACAAGTATCATCTATCATATGTTTCGTTTAAATCCATTCAGGGGTTCTCTAGATCTTGGTATGCACTTCCCTTAAGGTCCAATGTTAAAACAATTTAAGTTTACGACTGGCGGTGACGTTGAATGACGGATCGGCACCAAAGAAATAGCATTTGGTCAGTACATAACAAGTATCATTCATGACATGTTTAGCTAAATATTAATTCAGCGGTTTTCTAGAAGGTCTTTTAATGCATTTCCCTTAGGGTCCAATGTGAAAACTAAGAACAAAGTACACCACTGGCGGTTATGGTGGATGACAGTTCGGCCCTAAAAAAACAATACCTGGTCAGCACCTCACAAGTATCAATCATGCATGTTTAATTTAATTCAGCGGTTCTCCAGAAGACCTTTGTATGCATTTCCAGTAGGGGATAATGTGAAAACTAAGATCACTGCTAGTGGGCATGTTGTATGACGGATCAGCACCGAAGTATCAACACTTCTTCGGCACCTCATAAGAATCATTCATGAAATGTTTATTTAAATTTCTAGAAGTATCATTTATACATGTTTAATTCATTCAGCGGTTCTCTAGAAGAAAATCTTTGTTTACGGGTCAAATGTCAAAACTAAGTCCAGCGCTAGCGGCCATGTTGGATGACAGATCAGCACCAAAATAAAATCACTTAGTCAGTATCTCATAAATATAATTCATTCCATTCAGCGGTTCTCAAGAAGAATTTGTTTAAATGAAAAGTTTACCGACTGGCATATTCCAACTAAGATGTAACAATTGAATAAGTATTGACTTTCTTAGCGTTGAAATTGCTGAGAAATGGACATGGATTAAAAATGAATTGATGAAGTCACTGAACCATGAAATTGAGGTCAAGGTTACACGACATTCAGCAATGAATTCCGCTCAAACTGGTTCTAGGGAACGTCTTGAACTTACTCTGAGGTATAAGCAAAGCTCATTGTTTAAGGCGTCATGGAGACTTCAAGTTAAAGAACAACAATAAAAGCGTTGTTCCATCGCTTTGTTTTACCATGTATTTGTAAAGACGTTGTTCGGTGTGCATTTACTCCATATCCCTTCCTTGCATAATGAATGTGAACTTATCTTGGAATTTTTATGAACTCATTGAACATCAAGACCAGTTCATCCGAATCGTGTGATGCTGGAAACTTCAAACCATCAGCTACCTGTGGACACAACATCTTGTATATAATTGATATAATTTAAAAGATATTAAGGTTAAGTAAGTACAGTTATTTCAATGTAATATCATTTTAGGAAATACAAAGATGTGTCAATCCATTACTTTATTTATACCACACTGAAAGAAGTGACGAAATATATACCTCCAACCACGTGTTCTTTCGTTCATTTTTCGCAGTTCGTCTGCCGAAGGAGATGATTGCTGTGAAGAACCGTATAGGTGCAAGTTGAATGCATCCTTTTTAAGGTTTACAAAGGGTGGAGAAACTCACAACGCAGTAGTGATGACTACAGTGATTGCAACAGGTAAACTACCTTTACCAGTTTGCCACCAAGGCTCCCAGACAGTTGGTATGTAGGATACAAGCCACATAACCCAGCAAAAAATCGAGTATCGATTGAAGAATGTGCTTTCAGAGCAATCGTTATTCACTTCGAAAATCTAAAACTCTTCTTATCCAAACTTAAGAACAAAATACTTATTGTTCCAAACAATGTGTGATCTTGTTGACCAACAACGCAGATCAAGTACTATGAAAAGTTTATTAATGTCAGTGGGAACCGAACCGCCAGACCAAAAAAGAAAACCAAACAATCAAAGGACAATGGCAATACGACACAGAAAAGATAAATGAAGACCAACACACAGATGAACAATAAAGACCCAATTAAAAACATGAATTATATCAGGTGCACCAGTAGAGTAAGTATCTCTTGCTTCTTATTAGACACCCGCCATGTTGAACATGTCGCCTCCGGTAGTAAAGTCAAATCCACTACAGGAAAAATAACTTCAGCTGTCAAGAGAATGAAACAGATACTAGTATCCCATAGCGGTCCACAAGATCGTGATATCGACCGAAAAATTTCTAGAGTGATGGCTTCTAGTTATGGGTAAATAACCTTGTTCAAGTAGCCCATTTTTGAGCAACCGAGCTCTGTCAAGGTAGTCAGTGTATCAGCCACAGGTCCTTGAGTAGCGAATGAGTTGGGAGATGTAAACTCCATATGCTGGCGCTTTTGGAAGTTGCTACAAAGGGAAGTTGTCTATCAGAAACGTGAAGTCAACGCAATTTTAATACAGCCTGGTTTGTAGTGTACCTCTGTCAATTTCAAGATGAAGGTAAAGGGGTGATGCTGATGTGGAAGTATCTGTAGTATCCTTAATTTCGAGCTCTTTTTGGATAGACCAAATAAAAAAAAAAATACCATAGTGAGGGTTGTTTGGTGACAAAGTATCACCTATATAAGGGAGCTAAAATTTAAGGATTGGGCCATTTTTTTATCTTTATTTTGAAGAAGCCTTCGATGAATTAATCTCATAAAAATTGAGAAACAGATCGGCTAGAAGAGGTGCACAGTTTGTGCCCGATAGTTTGTTGAAAAACAAGTCCTCCACACTAGACAAATATGTTGTCAATCAGAATTTCTAAAATTTTGATCACATCTTTTTCTGCATATTTTTTTCTCCGATTCGGAGTCATTTTTTAAATGCTACTAAGAATCGGTCCTGAAAAACTCTTATCTGTCCATGGCTGAAATAAACATCCTTTTAGACCATACTCTTCCAGTCTTGACTTAAAGATGAAGAACAACAATAAAAGCGTTATTCTATTGCTTTGTTCTACCGTGTATTTGTAGAAACTTAGTCTCATGTGCTTTTACTCCATATCCCTTCATTGCTTATTTGAGCATTGTATATGGATGTAAGGATTACGGATTACTTTGCCCTTTTATTTAATGGCTATGGGTTATATGCCCTTCTTATCTTAGGGATATATAATTAATTTTGTTATAGGAATATTGATTATCTATGAAATATACACCATTTGGGTATTATTTTTGAAGAAACTTGAAATAGTTTTACCTTTTTGAGGTTTCTGAAAATCATTTCAGGGATATTTATTATTTGCTTTAAAAATTGAGGATACGAGACACTGCATTTCAAATATAAATGGATACGGATTACTGATACTCTCCTATAAAAGGCTCAGTCTTTAAATTTCTTTTTAATCTTTGCTCCAGTTATTTTGTGTAATGATTTCGCCTGCAGTAAAGATATAAGTTGTTAAAATTGCCATATGAAGAGGAATTTAAGTATAATTGCCATTTGAAGAGTAATTTAAGTATAATTGTTTAATTACAGGCACGAAAATGAAACTGAAGACTTTACTTGTACTGTACATCAATTTTGATTCGCCTTACGTCGGACTCTAACTTCTATGATACACAAAAGAGTTAAAGATAAAATGAGTGTTCCTCCGAGAATATAGAGCTTTGTTTCTTCACAGACATGTATATTATAAAGGTATGCTATGACCAATCCCAGAGCTTGTAACATCAAGTAGTTAGAGAATGCAACTTCCGGATTACGACGGAAAACTGAACCAATCAGAGCTGAAAATATAAATCAGATAACACTCACATTATGTTTCAATATTTGAAAATTATGTTTCAATATATGATAATTGCATTTGCAGTTGTTTTCATGGAATTGCAATACTTTCATTGGTTGGTCACTCATAAATGGTAACATTTTATATTTCGATAAAAGGACATGACGACGTAAATGACACTGCAATAAGCGGATGAATTTTTAAAAAATCTGCCAATAATAATCAAATGGTTTGCTATATAAATGCCTTATATTAGTTTAAAATGCACTTAAAACAATAAAATGCTTCATTTTAATAGTTTCATATGGTTGTAAAAGAGCTTAATTACCGAGGCACATTTTAAGGAACACTCCTACGCTTTTTACAAAATGTGCTTGGGTCAGTCCTTACCAATGAAACTACTAAATTGTTGGATAGACCTTTTTTTATAAACTATAATTCTTTTGGAGGTTTGTCAGTAATACACATAAACCTAATGCCTGGGTTCTTATATATTGGCCGCGTGTTCTTTTTTCGTACCAGTGAATCGTGCGGATGGCATATTCTAGTATAATTTGAGGGTTATCTGAGTTTTCTAATGGTTTCACTTACTTTGCAATTTATGTTAAACTTTGTAAATGACATCTGTATAAGTTCACGTATCCTGAAGCCAGTATATGGCATCAATGTTTTAATATGATCCCTGATTAGCAGGCCATACTATATTGATGTACTAGTGCTTTACTGTAACTTCACATCCTCCACGATTTGTGTGAAAATACTTTTTATCGACACAGAATTATATATGCACAACTATGAAGGGTGATATTATTGGAGCATGACACGATGACCAGTCTGAAGCATTTAATATATTCTTCTATTCGAGGTAAATCTGAAGGGAAAGTCCTTTTCAGATGGTCATATTGTTGCTCAATTTCTGTAACACCATTAGCGTTTGGTAATTCCCTCTTTAGTTAATTTCCTCTTTAGTTTGCAGTGTGCTGCACTGTATGACTAACAATAAAATACAAATTTTGCAAAAGTCGTATGCTGACCCTTAACTAGTAATTACCGTTTCTCCTTAATATACATTGTACAACCTCCATGGGAAAACAAAATATCTTATAATTCAAAACAACATTGTCAATAACAATATTTTCTTTAAACAAATAAGGATTTAACAATTTATGATTTTTAATCATAATTTGAATAAATAAATACATTTGTCGTTATCATTCAAAAGATCCACGTTTAAGTTTGGAACGACATTGTAGCTTTACCATGGAAAATATAGTCCTTTTAGAAGTTTATTTATGCATAATCAATAACATTACTTTTCAGAAAAAGTCAAATAACATATACTTTACTAAACATACCATCACTCTGTGTTTGCCAGATAGCATCGCCAACACCCCATAAGGCTGGTATGACAAAGAACACAGCAAATGTAACATCCTCCTTCACATTCCAGAATCTTAGAAAGATGATAACACTCATATTTAAGGCAAAGCTGCATACAAATAATGCCAAACGTCCAGAGTATTTCCCCAGAATTCCAACCAGTAACGAACCAACAGTATCACTGATACCAAAACATATCATTGTATATCCTATCCATTCTATACCAAGTTTACACGCAACAAACGACTGAAAATACAATTCTTTAACATTATTCTTGTCTATAGTTATTTCTACAACATGATTTTATGCTACTTCTCCCATATAATCTCATAACAGGTATTTCTTTAATTGTTGATAATTTTCCAAAATTAAACTTTTCGAACAACCCGAAAATGAAACAATATAATGAAACTTAACTTGTTCTGTTAAAAATATCACTGAACATGGCCATACAGCTCATTAAAATTTATTTCTGTTGGAGCAAACATATTTGTTATGGTCTCATGTTCATTTACTCCATATTCTTTCGTAAAATATTGCCAATTCTGGCATTACATTTTAGCTGTCTAGAGTGGAAGATGGCAGGGTGAGTTTCAATGATACCACAATTTTTATAATTAACCGCATACAGTGCTTTTCATTTCCCTTAAACAGTTAGCAAAAAATAAAATTTAACAGTACAAAAAAGGTCCAAAACAGTGAACTATTGATTTATTTCACCAAAAACATTTAACAACAACCAGCTTTAATAAAATGCATGCCCAAAGCACATTAACAAAAACGGTATTGCCCCCTCAACGACTACGTTGAGAAATTACATGCATTTTCTTATTGTGAACTACCTTACACACATACCAGGAATGATACCGGTAATGTAGGAAAGCATTGAAATGTACAAGTTGAAGTTAATATCAAGTTACTGAAAGGTAACAGTTATTTGCTCTTCTGTCTTACTAGCACTAGTCTTACTACTTTTCACATCTTACTATCATCATTGACTCTGGTATAATAAAAAAAAACTCAAAATTATAAGTTCGACTTCATCATTTCTAATTTTCTTTTCCTTGACAGCGAAGTTACTCTAGCTTAATCATATGGGATGTAAAATCTCAATTTGTGTGAAACGAACGTAATCTTAACAAATTCCTCTTAGTTCGTTAAAGTAAGTGAGAACCGAACCGTCAATCTAAAACGAATAATCCAAGGACAATGGCAACATCGGAAACAACATAGAAACAGAGACACAACATGAGTACGGCACAGAAAAGAAAAATGAAGACATGCACACACACACACACACACACACACACACACAAACACACACACAGAGAGATGAACAACACGGACCCAATAAAAACCATGGGTGAGATGAGGTGAACCGGTAGAGTAAGCATCTCCTGCTTCTTATAAGACACCCGTCGTGTTGAACATGTCAAATCCGGTAGAGGAAGCAAAGATTAAGCATTTAAAGAGAAAGATCTGTTGTCATCTGGGTAACAGATATCCCATAGCGGTCCACAATATGGTGGTGTCGACCGTAAAATTTCTGGAGGGATGACTTCAAGTTTTGGGAACATACCGTTATCTAAGTAGCCTATTTATGAGCAACCAAGTCACTGTTTCGAACACAGGCTTTTGAATAGCGAATGAGCTTTGAGTGCGATGCCCTGAAGATTTTACGAATACTGGCCTCTCACTTCTAGAAGAGATGTTTTAGTTCGATTTTCTTCCGTATTACGACTGTTGTGCGAGCAGACTAGGTTCGTTTAACTAGCGTTCAGGTTATTCCTTTCATGTTAAGATAGTGATCATGTAGTTAGAAGAATTTTGGAGTTTATTCGTATGATTATTATACTATACGGAAACGAAACAAGTAAAGGGGAGGTTTGTTTTAAAAAAAACGGTTAAATTCTACCTCCTGCACTGCTAGTGCCGGTACGAAGTAATGATTTCCTAAATTTCTATCGCTGTTTACGTTTGTTTTTGTCTTGCATTTGTGTTTTTTATGGATTTCTATGTTAAATTGTATCCTGTTACAGAAATTTTCAGTCATAATGTGTGTCCCCTGTTATCCCTTCATTTTTGTTTAAAACTTCTGGTGTCGCTCCTACGGGGTGGGGTGCTAAAAGGAAACGCTATCATATTCTAATCATTTTGTAAAGATTAAGATGTTTGTATGTAAAAATCGCCTGTCGTGATTATGTATTGATAAAATTTTTGACATTCAATTTTGATTTAATTAGCAACTAGAAGTGGTGCCATTAGAAAAGATTCCCATCCCCGCACTGCCTCGATTTTCCAAAATATTGCTATCGTCAGAAAGATCGCAAAAATTAATAATGGTACTTGAGAATTTAAAAAAAAAAACAATTAGTCTTTGAGACTCTCAGGAAAGAGGTATGGCCATTTACCCGTGAATTTATTTCACTCGGCATACTATTTTTGCGAATGCATTAAATCTTCTCGAAAACTGTTTTAACAGGTCACCTGTTATATACACTATCAAGAAAAAATCAATTCAAATGCATTTTCATACATTTAGATAAAAGATTAAGCCACTGAACTTGCCATTTGAATGCCGTTTTGGCAGATTTTGACAATTTTTGTGAAACTAACTACCATTTGGAAGGGCAAATGTTTATATCTCGGTGTCCTTTGAGTTGTACCATCTTCTCAAACACTGAATTAAAAATAGCTAAAATGGACACAAAACTGAGGCTATTTGTAGCCATGTTCGACTGTTAATAAGTCCAGAAACATACAAGTGTGACATATATCAATTTTATTTCTAAGAAGTACACGTACCAGAGACCATATTAATTACACAATTTTCGACAAAATTTGAACATATTCTGAAAATGACCCAACATGGGAACAAAATTCACGCCTTAATGGCCATACTTCTTTTCCAAAGTAGGAATCAAATATTCGGGAAATTCAATGTTTGAATATGCTTGTTCTAACTGAAACAAATTCTTAAACTATGGTTTCAAATTAGAATATCAAAAAGGTGGTCTTTGACACTTTCAGGAAAATCTGGAATCAAATATTTTTTGAAATCTTATTTAGTGAGAAATGTCTGTTATAATCAAAACAAATTCTAAAAGTACAAAAAATTAGTGGTCCCTACGACTTTCAGGAAATATACCAAATTTGGGATCAAATATTCATATCCAACTATGCGATACATAATTAGGAACGATAACTCTCGTATGTTTGATCGTGCAGAGGTAGTCGTGTCCAAGTATGATCATATATTTTGTTTTTAAGTAAATCATATTTGGAATTTGTGTAATTGGTTTCAATGTTTTTTCTGACACTTTATAATAAAAAAATAAGCTTTTACGAGTTACATCATTTCATTGTACAATTTAACCTCAAACCTGATTTTCTATTAATTCTTCCTTTTAAATACTAATTAAATCAATTCTATAATTATAAACTGAAAATGAAAAAGTTCAAAATATGTTTTTGTGAAATCATACGATTAAAACTTGTTCCTGAAATAATTTTTTGATCTACCTCAATTAACGTATTAACTACTGTACATGGTTGTATATCGAAGTACACGGTTGTATATTGACAATAATTCGACACCTGTGAGACAACATTTACGCTCCTGTGACTTTTTGTCCTGTGACTTTCTGTCCGTTTACCCAAATTAACAAGGTATCCAAGGCTTTACAGGTGACAAATGAAACTACACGAGACATAGAAAAGTTTGCATACTTCTCTGCAATAATGTTTGCGTATATTTGCTTGTAACCAGAGACACATTAAAACGAATTATAATTAAATGTCTCTGTTGTAACAGGGACAATATATTTTGTCCCGCTTTTGACCAGAGACTTTTTTTGTAATAACCTTTCCTATGTTTTAAAATCATGTAAAATTTTAAGAATAAAAAAAACAAATCTTCAAATCGAACGAAAAGATTATCAAAATCACAATAATTTTCTGATGGAAACTACTACATCGAGTGAGAGGTTGCCATCTTGAATAAGAACGATTTACACCGAAATTTGACAATTTTAAACTCAAAATGGAACTAGTTTCCTCAATACCTAAACTGACAAAAATGCGATATTTTTAAAGAACAATTATTGCAGTTATTGGAACTAGGTCCAACTACTTTTAGAAATAAATTACAAATTAAATATTTCGAGTAGAACGGGGTGGGGATCTTGGGTTTTTTCACAATTTTCTATAAGCCACAATGCATATAATCAAGAAAAACGGGTCTAACATTAAAATGAAATTGGAACTAATTTCCGAATAATTTAAACTGATAAAAATCATACCATTGAAATCAGAAATGATTGAAGTTTATGAAACTAGGTCCAACTAAATTTCATAATCAAAATTTAAAACATAAATCAATATTTATTGTAACATTCCCATTCAATACTAATTACAGTCAGTACGATGACAAGTGGATTGGTCACGTGATTACTGACCAAGACCGATAAAGCTGGATATGTTTGAAATCCAATAAATGAAAATATTTGTTCTAAGCAAAACAAATTCTTAAAGTGTGGTTGCTAGGTAGAATTAAAAAAATATGTGGTCTTTGAGACTTTCGGGATATTTACCAAAATTGGAACAAAATATATTTGAAATCCAATTGGTGAAATTTTTTGTCTTATTTTAAACAAATTTCAAAAGTATTCTTGCTGATTATATTCCGAAAAAATGGTCTTTGAGACTCTCAGGATATTTGCCAAAATTGGAATAACATTTCAAAATTCATAATAGTCATATTTTTTTCCAAACACATCCCAAAATATTCTAATCTAAAAGTTCAAAAATATGAGCTTTTGACGTCTTTTTTACCAAAGTTGGAACCGGAATCAAAATTCTGAAAGCTTATTGCACATCTACGGACTATATGCAACAATTCTTTAACAAAATTAAATACTAGTACATAAATCCAAAAATGTATGAGAACTGTTCCACTGACAAGCTCTTATGTGTCAAAATCGAAATCTTCGGGCCTTTTGTTTGCACCAAGTCCAAAATAAAAAATCCGAAAGCTTATTGCGCATCTGCAACATATATGCAACAATTCTATAAAAATTAAAACACTAAATCCAAAATAGAATGAGAAGTTCCGTTAACAAGGTTCATTTAACGGACAGATGGACGGACGGACGGTACCAAAACAATATCCCCGCATTTTCTTCAGAAAAAGTGCTGGGACAATTACCGTTTCCGTGGATAAATGCTTCTTTCATCCATTCTTTCATCAAAATTTCCCTTCGTTATATGCCTTCACAGATTTTAACAAAACTAACTTGCAAATCATAGAGGAATTTATGCCTTCTCGAAAAAGTTGAATATATACTTACATTAGTGAACTGGGCAAACATAAGTACTTGCTCCATACCAGTATAAAGTGCAAATGGTATCATCAACATCATATTAAGGTCGGTAAGCAGAAACTTCAAATTAGCACCAAGTCTGTCTTTCAGTGTCTCGTACTTTTCTGTCATTGATGATGAAATAGGTTTTAGCACAAATATGGCTAGTAGTAGCCCAATAAATGTACAACCCAGGTATATACTAACCACCGTTATTTCTAGTATAGTATCCAGTTTTGCATTAACATTCGATGTTGCGTTTACAATGTCTGGTGTTTTCTGATTCCTAGGACAAAAGTCGGCACCACAGAATGAATTATTAGTCTGTTCTGTAGTTGCTTGTCCATTTTGAAATACTGCAGATGAAATTAGATTTCCCCAAATTTGTGTGCTCTGGAAAGCCATGAAAAATATTCCGAATAGTCGGCTTAGAATTGCTTCAAATGTCTCGCCAGTAAGTTTATGGTATTCAAACCCTATACTGGTAACATAACAAGATTGTGCTGTCCACAAAAGCCCGGACGAAAGACCTGCAATAGCGCCGCCTGTTATCAAAATGTAAGGTTTTGGATAGTAATTTGCAGCAACAAAGATGCACTGGCAAACACAGGCTACAATAATCGCTCCCTTTGATCCTATATAGCTAATAATGGTCGGAGCAAGAAGACATGATATAACTCCACCTGAAGTCACAGCTGCTAAGGAATAAAGTCCAATATCGGCATTTACTGCAGCTTCTAAATTTTGTAGACCGGAATATGCAGTGAAAATGAACAACCAAACAAAACATATAGTAGCGAAATTCTTTAACAATTGATTCTTTTTTGTTTTCAAAACTATTTCAGTCGAATCCATTTTATCACTGAAAAGGGTCATCTTGTTGATAGACAAATCAACATTGGACATTTTTACGTCGTTTTGGTCTATATTTATCCTTTCTAATATTTAATCCTATAAAGATAACATGTTATCTAAAAGATGTTGCCGGACAGTAAGCTGGGCTTAATAGAGTCTCAATACTTTTGAAATTTTAATGATTTTATCTAGACGATTACTTTATATTCACTCTTCAATGTAATCACTTTAATGTTCATTTAATTTTTGATTTTGGCTTTTCATATTTGATTCTAATGCTGCTGATGAGGGGATATCCATTGAAACACATGTACAACATAACAAAATTTATTGATTATGATGCAACTTGGGTGTTTGTCGAAAAGAATGATAGAACTTTGAACATGTAAGAAGTCAAGTAAATCGCATAAACTTCTACTGATTTAACACGTTAACAAAATTTATGCCAAAATAATTCAGTGTAATAAG
The DNA here is from genome assembly GCA_002080025.1 of Modiolus philippinarum. Taxonomy (NCBI): domain Eukaryota; kingdom Metazoa; phylum Mollusca; class Bivalvia; order Mytilida; family Modiolidae; genus Modiolus; species Modiolus philippinarum. The sequence continues at coordinate 94,726 of MJUU01014687.1, read as the reverse complement.
GCAGCAACCATTTTGTTTGGGAAGCTGATATATATATATATATATATATATATATATATATATATATATATATATATATATTTTACATTGATTCTGAATTTATTGTTGATGGACAAATTATCTAATATCTAGAAAGTTATGTTGTATATTAACCAGGAAAAAAAGTGACGGTTATCCCCATACCTCAGAAAATTGAATTGTCGCTGCTTTACAAAACTGTGCAGTCAATAAACCTTCCTGAATAAAACAATGTTCATGTTTTGATAAAAAGCCTATATTTTTAATCATTTTTATAGAAATCCCCCTTTTTTCGGGGGAGGTGCTTGGGAGTGTTTTTTTTTAATGTATACTTATCTAAACACGCCAGACTTGCTGACAAATTAATACAGTCTGGTAAAATAAGTTTGAGAGAATTGCTGACAGTTCCAAACTAATACAAAAATCCAAAATTCTGTGTTATATCTGTACTTTTTCCAAGTGTTCGAAAAGTATTTTTTTTCTCAATGTTAATAGACATAATAAAAATAAAACATCAAACAATTTTATTTTCCCCATGCCATACGCAAATACATATAAAATCAGAAATTATCAATCGTGTTTATATCATTTGTTTCGGTCTTATATAATTGCCGCTGTTGGTTTGGAATTGAGCCGTATCCTTATTTCTACAATAGCTACTAAAGTCATAGATAATATGAGTGTTCCTGCAGCTATATAGAGTTTTATGTATTCACAAAGATGGACATTGTACAGGTATCCGATAGTAAAACCCAAAGCCTGGAACAGCCTTAAATTAGCAAACGCCGGCTCTTGTTCCTCTGAAAATGCTGATCCCACCAAAGCTGAAATGGAAATTATAAATTGTTATATGAAAAATACGCAAGGCTTCCAAACCTATTGTATACCAAGGTGCCATGCTTTAATCTTCATAAATTATGGTAATGTTTTAGTGCAGATAACGAAAAAACGTCGTATTTGAATCAAGATTAGGGAATCGGTGATGAGTAGTTCTAATGGCTGACGATGCCACTGCAAAAATGACATTTCATAAAAAGGGCATATTATTGCATACTGACTTGTCAATGGTAATAAATGTTGTTTCTTAAATACTTGCATTGACATACATAATAATAAGAAAGTACTTTTGTATGCCTAAGTTTAAGATCGCCATTCTTTCCAGAAGTTAAACAATCAACATATCCTGTCACTTTGATCTCGAAACTGATGTTCTTTGTTACGTAATCTTTATTGTGACAATTACAAACTTAACTGGAATGGTCCCTTTTATGATAATGTTTGATGGTGCCTCTTACCAACCATATTTACGCCTTTGTTAAATATTGGAAATTCAGTAACAAATTTGTACAGAACGGTAGTAGACTTACCACTGAAAGTTTACTTTAACATTTCCCCTCAAACTATCAGGAATATTTCCAAACCTTTCTTGTTAGTTCAACTCATGAAGATATCAGGATCCTAATATTATTGTACACGTCTTTGTATTTTAATTTTTAATTGAAAATTGAGATGGAAACAATTTGGAATTCTTTCAAACGGTAGGGACAAATCTGAATTGTACGTGACCACTACATCTGAAAACTCTGCTCCTGTGAAACTTGGCTGCAAAGTAGGTCAATAATTACATATTAATCCAAGTAATTGTTTATTAAATTACGAACTTATGCAATTTCTACCAATAAGAAAGACTATCAGAGTAAAAATAACACCTTCGTAACAATAGCGACAATAACGATTTTCAACATTTTTAATACGGATTTCTCATGTTTTAGTTCTGATGAGACACAGTTTGGCAGAATGGCAATACGTCCAAAACAACGGCAGTAGAATACCGAAGGAACAAAGCACAAGATTACACAAATCAAAGTCCAGAGACAAGGCAAAAGCAAGAACACCAGAAGACGGAAGACGAAAGACACCACATGCCCACAAAACACACGAACATTACATTCACAACACAAAAAACTAAAGCACTAATAATTTTTTTTCCAAAAAATTTTTAATTGCGGTACTTGAGTTGTTATCTTATAAGTAAATAAAGTATTTAAGTACTTACCTCCACTTTGAGTTTGCCAAACTGCATCAGCTAGTCCCCATATACCAGGAATCAAGAAAAACATTATAAATGGTACCTCACCACGAAATGACCAGAACCTCATGAAGCCAAGAACTCCAAGGTTAAGGATTGTAGCAAATACAAATAGTGGAGGTCTTCCACTAAACTTCCCTATAAAACCCACAATAATAGATCCAACAGTGTCACAAACTCCGAAACATATCATGGTATATCCTATCCATTCTATACCAAGTTTACATTTCACAAATGACTGAAAAAAGAAAAAAAAATCACCATCAATAACGCATGCCATTTCACAATACAGCGAGTAAAACATGCATAAGGATGCGTATTTATTCTGTACATTTTATATTCTGTTCATTACATATCGGTGATGAGTGTACAATTGAAGTTTAGAAGGAAAAGGGACAAAATAATGAACGTATCAACCGAAAGAGGAAATCGAACATGACTGCAAGGACTGTTAAAAAAGCGGTAAGACAAAATAATCAAAATGGGCACTTGCTATTTTACTAACGAACGGAACCATGCTATGGTCATAATAGGAGTTATCATAGTCGTAAATGAGGATACTTGCTAGTTAAAAATAGTAGAGTGGTGAGTATTAGAAAAGTCGCCTAGTTAAAAAATTTAAATTACCCAAAAAGCATCATGGAATTTTATTGGCTTATATGAAAAGTTAAAATGTTAGCTAAAAGAACATTAAAAACTTGTCCAAACTGTACGAAATTTGGGGTAAATTTGGACCAAGTCACAGTAAAGGAATCAAAATCGTTCAAGATTTAATAAAACGTCATTAAAAGACTGTAGTGTAATGTTTTGAAATTAAGATTAATTCGTAAAATTCGCTAAATGACTAAATATAGTCATTTGGTAATAAAAATGACGTCATGTACAACGTTTTTATAATAATCTCCAAAAAGGATATTTTTAAGTTTGTAGTAATTTTTTGAGAAATTTTGTTGTTTTTTGCTAATCCTGTGTAATCAAAACAACCATAAAAGCAGTGTTATGATTACGTAAATGTTTTATGTCGCATTAGTTATCCAAATAAATTCCAATCTCGGCTCAAAATCAGATGACTGTCAATTGCTATTTTCTTTCAAAATTATTGCCACATAGCTAGTTTTGTTACAAATGCATTTTAAGTTGTCAAAACCCCTTTTTCAAAAAGAAATGTTATAATGTCATCATATGACAATAGCGAAAACTTTTCATACTTAGATATCGAAAGTGCAAGGGAGATAAATTAATGTATAATGGTAAAAAAGGCACAATTTACCAACAAAATATAAAACAAATCAAAACTTAATAGGTAAATACACAATTAAACGATACAATATTGTGAAAGTCTTAAAGTTTAAAATCTGATTGACAATAATGTTACACTGGGTATATGAGCTATAAATGGAAATCGCGAATAAGAAATGTAAAGGTACAATAATATCTTTAAGGAATAGAGACGACATTTAAAAGGTAAAATATAAGATAAGGAGATGGTATCTATAATCTAAGGAATAGAGACGATATTTAAAAAGTAAAATCGAGGGTATAGAGTTAAAATCTTGGGAACAAAGACTGCATCTAAAAGGTAATACCCCGGTATATAAGGAATAGAGACGACATTTAAAAAGTAAAAAGTAAAATATAAAGAACTGAGACGACATTTAAAAGTAAAATGTAAGAAATAGAAAAAGTATCTACAAGGTAAAACATCTAAACAATGAATATGAAAAGGAACAAGAAAATTACACGGATATTTTATCTGGCATCTTGACGATAAAATGCAAAATGCTGCATTACGTTGTGCTTAACTTGTTAGGATAACTAAACCAACAAAATGTTATGAAGATCAAAATTGCAGTTTCTGAGAAATCACTTTAAAATGTAGAAGTTAAACTGAGGTGCGACGGGCGGACAAACGAACGAACAGACCGAAAAACTATAGGCCTCAACGTTTGCTGTTGCGGCGTAAAAAATTGCAAGAGTTCAATTTAAAACATATAACAAATAAAATGTGAGATGTATAAAAGCTAAAATCTAAAATAACATGTAAAATGTAAAACACATGAAACGCCTAGAATGCTAAAAAGAGCTTCAGATATAACTGAGAAGTACAGGTAAAGACCAGACACTTTTGTCTTGATCCCACTCAGTCAAAAGATTATTATTTCAATGAGACATATGTATACTGGTTTATGGCAAATGACAGTCTTCGGGGTTGGTGTTAATATTGGAATTTAATTGAATTGCTAATGCGTTATAAAACATTCTCGTAATCATAACACTGCTTTTATGATTGTTTTGATCACATGCTTAGCCAAAAAAACAACAAATTTCTCGAAAAATAACTACAAACTTGACTTTTTTGGGCGACTATTCTAATAACGATGAACATGGCGTCATTTTTGTTACCAAATGTCAATATTTAGCCATTGCATTTTACGAAGAAATCTTTATTTCAAAGCATTAAAATGTTTTCAATGACTTTTTATTAAAATTTGAACGATTTTAGTTCATTTACTTTGACTTAGTCCAAATTGGAGTTCTTCTACAAGGTGACCTTTTTTACCCCAAATTTCGTACAGTTTGGACCAGTTTTCAATGTTTACGACATAACCCCCTGTTAGCTAACATTTCAACCTTTCATATGAGCCAATAAAATTCAAAAAGGCTCTCAGGTCATTTAAAATTTATAAGATGACGTCTTCGCCGCTTGCCTAAATGAACGGTCCATTCTCGTCTTCTTAGAAAAAAAAAACCAAAACTACAAAGTATCAAAAGATTGAAATGCAATGTTCTTTTTCGGTTAAATGTGTGTAAATACATCTGGCCACAATATGTACATTTGTGTAAAACGTGCAAAGATCATCAACGGAAAAATACAAATAGGGTAAAATTAAGAAAAAAAAGACACATAAGCGAATGGAACTTAAAATAGATTGTCAACAGCATTGAGATAAATAAAACTTATGATTTTGTTCCTTGTGAGTATTCATGTTTTGTCCCCACTCAATGTATATATAAGACTCATCAAAGAGATTTATGAATACGGGAAAATTCAATTTGAAGCCGTTTATATGATAACCGATACCGAAATAAAATGTAAGAAAACGCAAACATTGACATGTAAAATGTAAACTTATATTGTTTGACACATACGGATCCAAAATGGCATATGAAACATGGCAAATTTTAAAAGAAACTTCTCATATTCAAGTTTGTTCATCAGCAATGGAGCAGATCATGCTTTCCTTTACCCTTCCGGAGTACCTGACGAGGTTCACACTGCTAGTGCTTTAGTTTTGTGGCGTTCTTGTGTGTTTTTGCTAATTTGAGTTGTCTTTGTTAGATTGTTTTAAAATTAATTGCAGCGTTATTGATTTAGTTATTTATTTTCTTTTTATTTTTGAATTTTGTTTTGAAACTGTCCCTTTTCCCACTTTTTGTTTCGGTATTGGTTTGGCGATGTATTATATTAACAGAACCGGAGATTCAAAGAATAAAATAAATTAATTACATTTGTGAATTCTGCATAAATAACAACTTGTTCCATCCCAGTATACAGACTGAAAGGTACTAACATCAACATGTTCAAATTTGTACATAGCAGACGAACTGTTGACAAAAGTCTAGATTTCAATGTGACGCCGGTATCGCTCATTGAAGATTTTATTGGCTTTAGAAAAACGATCGTCATCAAAAGCCCTACAGCAGGACATCCTAAATAGATTCCAGTTAACATGTTTATCAGTTCAACTTCTGGCTTATCGTGTGAACTTCCGGTTCCGTTTTTGTGTGTAGTGGGAGCCTGGTTCCATGGACAATCTTCAGCACCACAAAAAGTCAAATTTGTCTCTTGTCTTGTTATTTTGGTTTGTTGGAAAACAAGGGAAGAAATAAGGTTTCCCCATACTTGTGTACTTTGAAAAGCCATACAAAATATTCCAAATAATTTACTTAAACTTTTATCCATAGTTTCTCCAACTAATGGATGGTATTCCATAGCAATTGTAGTGGCATAGCTTCCCTGTGCTGTCCACATCAAACCAGTAGAAAGTCCCTCTATAGCTCCAGCAACAATTAGAAAATATGGTTTTGGGTAGAAATTCGCGGCAACAAAAATACAGAGGCATACCCATGAAGTTACAAGGGCTCCTTTTGCTCCAATATAACTTATCACTGTGGGGGCCAGTAAACATGATATAACCCCTCCACCAGTCAAGGCTGCTAATGTATATAGTCCGATGTTTTGATAGAGAGCTGCTTCTAAATTTTGCAATCCAGAGTAGGCCGTAAAAGCGAATAACCAGATGACACAGAGAGCAGTAAAATTTAGTAGTAATCTGGTTTTCTTTCCCTTAATATCGTCTTCCTCGTACTCTACCAACCCAGATTCATCTTCCAACGGTGACATACGCTTCATTTCAACTTAAGTGATTCTATCACTAATTTTCACCCTAGTTAATGTCCAGATACTGCAAATCACACAATTCATTTGTTACTGTGTATAGATTATGATCCATTTTTATCAAACAAAACATTGTCACTGCAGTGAGTTATCACAATTATATAATATCCAGGGTGTTTATCTGACCTTCACCACAAATAAGTTCATGATAAAGTGATCTAGTATTGTATAAAAGTTCACAGTATATTTATTTTCGTTACAGTGTACTTCGGTAAGAAAAAAGACTATATTTTAATGGCCAATAGGACGGATAGAGGTATAAAAATATGATATTTAGAAACGATCAAGTTAAAAAAAAACCAAGACGGATTTTTAGTTGTTTAAAGCTATTTATTGTCTTGCCTTTTTGTTGCTTTTTGGGGTTCTTATATGTTAGCAGATGACATATAAGCCGCGCCACAACACCTTGATACTGACAAGTCCATATATGGCTTACGGAAAGTAAAAAAGTCGTTCAGATAAAAATTTAACATAGCAGGTACACTTTGAAATCATGTGATTAAGATTAACTGAAAGTGTCTTATAATTCCATTCATTGGTTAAGGAGGAGTTGCATATGGCATACAGTGCCCCCTAATGACAATGCATGGCTAAGTCCATGTATGGCTATTTGAAACCCTGAAAAATGGTCAGATAAAAATCTCAAATGGGAAATGCACAATGGCTTCATGTGATGAAGATTCTCTGAAAGTTTCAACAAATCCCATTCATTGGTTTTGAAAAGTCGCGGATGGCATATATACCAGTACACCCCGACGTAATACATGGTTAAGTCCCTGTTTGGATATGAGAACCAAAAAATCTGCCAGATAAAATTCTAAAATAGGGAATGCACAATTGCCTTGTTATTCTCTGAAAGTTTCATTAGATTCTATTCATTGTTTTATAGGAGTTGCGGACAGCACAACAGTACATCCTATTAAAAATGCATCGTTAAGTCCATTTATGAGCAGGGGAACCCCAAAATGGAAAGATCGGAACCTAATATACGGGATGCACTTTGCCATCATGGGATAATCTTACCCCGAACGTTTGGTCAAATTCTATTTAGTAGTTTAAGAGAAGTTGCAGATATAAAGGTCGGAATAACGGATGGACGGACGGACGGACACCATGAACACTTTATACAAAACCTTTCACCAAAACGGAAATATAAAAACAGTATACAAACAAATGATTGTCATAGTTCTGAAAAGGAAATTATACATCGATCGCTTAATCAAATGTCCCTGGTTTAATTAATTCAATCTTCCAGTTGTGATTAGCTGATTAGTTAAGGGTTTTACGTCCTAAGTTGTGAAAAGTGATTTTCTTTTTACTAATTACTTTTATAAAATCATGATGCTGTTGTTTTTCATTTTCTCCCTCTGCGTAATGTTTTCCATAATGTGTAAAATCTGTGGTTGTGTTGTAAGTAACTACTTGTAATTTGGTCCACCATAATATTTGATGAGTTTTATTTAGCAAAGTTATCTTATCTGTTCAGTACAACTTCTTAAATGCCAATTTAGGTTTTCCAAACGTAACTCGAGCTTATGATACACTGTGTGTCGAAATGTACATTTTTTATTTTTATCGTATAGTATATTAAAATTTTACTAGATTTGCAATTGCAAGCAAAAGCTGATGTCACCCCTGACAACTAATTCGATGATTCCATCTCATGCGCAGCCTCAAAATCTACTTAAAAATTAATTTTCATCGAAAGAGGACACAGTTGAATTTTTTATTAGTATTTTGGTAGCTATCTTGGAAAAGCCATTTTGAAGAAAAAAAATTCCACATGAATTCCTTCCTTTCACCACACTGAACATTTATACAAGATATGCACAAGTTCTACAAAGCAGTTCAAGAGAGATTGAATCATCATGCCGGCTATCTCAGAAATGGCCACAATTTTGAAAATTTTGAACATACAGCATACAGCTTCAGATGGTGGTCCAACTTTGTGCAAGGCTTGAAATCATTTCATTCGGCCATTTCAAAATAATCGGACAAGAAGTATTTGAAGAAGAATATATAATCAGAAAAACAGTAGAATTACAACATGCCACCCCGACAATGAAAACCTGGGGTAACATAATTATCATTTTCAGGAAGGAAGTCACCATACTTAGCATGACACAAAGTAGTTTATGGTATTTAAAATACATTTAGCCATTTCCCTCTCCCCTTCCTATGACCACTTTCCATCCCGATCAGGCTTTTTGTTCAGTCTTTCAATGTCCCAAAATAACAAAAAATGTTGACATGAGCATAAATTACACGCAAAGACGAAATGGAGCCTCCTCCTAGTACACTGATTCTTCCTCATAATTTTGTATTTTCGTTTTTACTACAGATTCACTTTTCAGTGCCTTAGTTTTCTTTATATTGCTGAAATATAAAAAAAATTGACATAAAGTAAAAGCTAAATTATATCCTCTACAATAAATATAAGCCTGTGGAATTTACGAGGGTATTTTGATAAAAGTATATCCAATCTATTGCAAGAAGTGACGAAAATAACGAATTGTTGATTTTTAAATCCTTATTGTACTTTTTATACCCTGCTTGTCAGTTTTGACACATGTTGAACAATATCCAATTAAAGCCCTTTCATTTTTGGTTTTTCTGGTATAAAGTTGGGGGATTTTCAGAGATTTCGTTATTTCGACTGACTTACTAATGTTACTTAAACAAGTTTTTTGAATTTAGCAATAATGTGAATAAAAAATGTTTAAATCTTATTTTTTGTTCACATATCTCAAATTAGCCCCCCGAAAATTAAGACTATTTTTTCTATTCAAACTTAAATGCTATAACCCTGTTTAATGTAAGTTCTGATTAAACGTGTATTTTGTAATATTTGACTTACAGAAAACCTTGCAAGTAGGATTTGAGCATTTAAATGGATTTAGTTGGCCGCATTACTCGATAGACTCGATAATGTGTTCAAGTTTGAAATTTTCGGTTTTCGAGAATTTCCACTAATTTGTTGCGGAGAATCGGATTCTTATAGAATTATTATTTATTCCTCTCAAGGGGAGACATATTGTTTTTGTCTTTTTCGTCTGTCGTCAGTCAGTCTGTCCGTCCAACACAAAGTTTGTGGACGCCAATTGTCCTACATCTTACATCGGACTTCAACCAAACTTCCCGGGCACTTCACGGGATTGTTAACCATCATGCCTAGTTGTGCATATCGTCTCGCCAGATTGATCGTCTAATTTTTGCCGGAGTTATGCCCTTTTTGACTTAGAATTTTGCAAAATTAAGTTTGTGGACGCCAATTCTCCTACATCTTTCATCGGATTTCAACCAAACTTCACAGGATTGTTACCCATCATGCGAAGTTGTGCACATCGTTTAGCCAGGTTGGTCGGCTAATTTTTGTAGGATTTATGCCCCTTTTTGACTTAAAATTTTGCAAAATTAAGTTTGTGGACGCCAATATTCCTAAATCTTTAATCGGATTTTAACCAAACTTCACAGGATTGATGACCATCATGCCTAGATGTGCATTTCGTCTCGTCGGATTGATTTGCTATTTTTTTTTTTGGCAGTTATACCACTTTTTGACATAGAATTTTGCAAAATTAAGTTTGTGTACGCCAATTCTCCCACATCTCTCGTAGGATTTCAACCAAATTTCACAGGATTGTTGACCTTCATGCCTTTTTGTGCATGTTGTCTGACCGGTTTGATCCGCCAGTTTTTGTGGGAGTTGTGCTCCTTTTTGTCATAGAATTAAGAAATTTGGATTTTAATTCTGTCACATCTTTCATTGGATTTCAACAAAATTTTGTAATATTCAAATGCAGTGGCAACATATTAAGATCCAGGGAGATATGTATAGGGGGGGAGACATTCGTTTTTGTATCAAAAACACACTTCTGGTGAAAATTCGATTTATTTCATTTCTCTTCAACAATTACAAATTTCTGATTAGTAAAAAACTTATTCAAACCTTTTTAATATGCACAGGTGCCTATTTAAGTACAAAGGCTATGAATATCTCGGGTCTTGTTGGCAGTTATTTATAAGGGAAAATGTATGCAGGCGAAATGGAGAGATCTTTAGATTTTTAGTTTTTCTAAGGTTTCCACGTTTAACAATAAGTAATAGTTATCACACTAGGACGCGGTGTGTCTGTATAAGATCACCCCGACGGCCGAAGGCCGGAGGAGTGAGCTTATACAGACACACCAAGTTCGAGTGTGATAACTATTTTACATCCCAGCTAATAAATAAAGTGAAGGAACATCGATATATAATTCTGAAAACTTATTTCCATGCATATTATTTTATTAAATAAATAGGTTAATAAGAATATATATCCTTATTGTGCCCCACAGCAATTCTTTATATACGATTTTTTAACACGGTAACTCCAGCGAGTTGGGTAAGGCAGAAGTCTAGTAATCGAAACGACCCTGGTTCGAATCCCACTATGGACTATAATATTTTTCAACGTTTTAAAATCTTAATTAGCACCTGATGTCACTCCCGGTTTTCATGGGAGTTCACACTCATGATGAGTACCTCAGTTTTTGGTGTCTTTTTTCGTGCATTGTACCTGTCTCACGTCTTTGTTTTGTCTTTGTTTTTCTCTGTTGCCGTTTTTGCCATGCCTTAGATTTCAATTTTTGTGGTCTTCGCTTCCCTTGTTCCTTCGGTATTCATTTAAAACATAAAATTTTTCTAAGAGCTGGGATGTAAGTATGTAATAATACATCTCTAATGAGATAAAAAATAATGGCGATTTTTAAAACTTTTTTACTGAATATATTGTATTTATATTGCAATATCAAAGTGCAGTTTAAAATTACATAAAAAACTAACTTTGTATGTTTTTTTTTTGCTCTAAAATTCAAAATAATTTCGATTGATTCTTTGAAGTTGGTTGTTATCCGTAGAAATAAAATATGGATCTAAAGAGCCTGTATCGCTCACCTGGACAATTTCTTGCCAAAACACATAGTTAAATAAACTTCTATGTCAGGCATATCATTTTCAAACCATGTAAACAAACCTTTATGTAATATGATCCAACTTAAATATTCATATCGTCTGCTCTCTTGGATAAGTGATGGATCTGCATGACACAATATGAAAGAGAATTAAGTATTGTGCCAAAGTTTATTTCCAACTGGCCAAACGGTTTCAAAAGAGATCTTTAAATGTGTACACTTATATTGAACTATTCAGTATATTCCTAATGGAATGCACCTTCCATATTTTTTCCCGTCTGATGTCACCACTGCACTATCAGGTTTTGTTCTATGACGTCGTGATTCCGGGAAATTTCACGCCCATGGAACAATTTTTGAACATGCGTGAAATACAAGTTTTCCCGCGCACTACCTGATAGTGCAGCAGCGACACCGATCGGGAAAAGCACGGAAGTGAATTCCATTTATATCCAATTTGGATGAGGTGCAGATTTGAAAGATATCTGTTTTGAAGGGGCCTTAATACACCTTCATATAAGATACATGGATGACAGAGTCCAAGTAAGCATATGGGAAACCCAACAAATGGTCAGATAAATATCTAAAATAGAGTTGCACTATGACATCAAATGTTAAAGACTCTCTGAAAGCGTTATCAAATTCCATTCATTGGTTTGGGGAAGATTCATTTGGCAGTAACCCCAGTCCCATACAATAGCAATGAATGGCAAAGCCCATGTATGGATAACGGAAACCAAACAAATCTATCAGATCAAAATTTAACATAAGAGGTGCACTATGAAATCATACGATTAAGATTCACTGAAAGTTTCATTAAATTCCATTCATTCATTGAGGAGGAGTTGCGAATGACATACAAGTTTCCTCCCAAAGATAAGACATGGCTATGAGAAACCCCAAAATAGGTCAGATCAAAGTTTAAATAGCAGTTGCACTATGGAATCATGTAATTAAAAATCTTTCAAAGTTTTATCAAATTCCATACATTTTTGTAGGAGGAGTTGCAGATGGCATACCCGTACACCAAATAACAATTTATGGCTAAGTCCATTTATGGCTAGGGGAAACTCCTAGACTGGACAAATTAAAAGCTAATATTGCAGATGCACTGGGCCAGCATGGGATATAGTACCCCTGAACGTTTCTTCAAATTCCATTGAGTTTTTAAGAGGAATTTAACGTATAAATGTCCTACGAACGGATGGACGGACAGATGGACGCCATGAACACTATATATTCAGCTTTTTATAAAAGTGGGTGTATTATAGCAGTATACAATACAAACTAATGATATTCATAGTTCTGAAAAGGAAATTATACATCGATCGCTTAATCAAATGTCCATGGTTTAATTTATTCAGGCTTCCAGTTGTGATAAGTTGATTAATTAATTAGGGGTTTTACGTCCACAGTTGTGAAAAGTGATTTTCTTTTTACTAATTACTTTCTAAATCATGATCGATGCTGTTGTTTTTCATTTTCTCCCTCCGTGTGATATGAGGCTTAAAATTTGTGGTCGTGTTGTTGCGTTGGTAACTACTTGTTATAATATATGATGAGTTTTATTTAGCAAAGTTAGCTTATGTGTTCTGTATATTTTCTTTAATGTTAATTAATGTTTTTCAAATGTAACTCGAGCTTATGGTACACTGTGTGTCGAAATGTACATATTGTATTTTTTATCGTAGGGATTATTAAAATTTTATTAGATTTGCAATTGCAAGCAATAGCCAAAGTCACCCCTGACAACTAATTGGATGATTCAATCTCATTCGCTGCCTCAAAATCTACTTAGAAATCAATTTTCATCGAATTCAGACAAAGTTGAAATTTTTGCGGCAATTTTTGGCGGCAATGTTGGAAAATTAAGGCACCCATTTTGAAAACAAAATTCTGCATGAATTCCTTCCTTTCAACACACTGAAAATTTATACAAAATATGTACAAGTTATACAAAGCAATTGAAGAGATTGAATCGTCATTTTTAACTTAAAATGGTGACTATTTTAGAAATGTCCGCCATTCACACAGCATAGAACTTCAGATGGTGGTCCAACTTTGTGCAACTTTAAGGTTGAAATCATTTCATTCGGCCATTTCAAAATAGTCGGACAAGAATTGTTGGAAGAAGAATATATAATCAGAAGAAATTAACGTAGAATAACAACATGTTACCCCGACAATGAAAGCCTAGGTGACATAATTATGATTTTCAGAAAGCAAATCATCATACTTTGCATGACACGAAGTAGTATTTGGTGTTTAAACTACATTAAGCCGTTTCCCTGTCCCCTTTCCATGACCACTTTTTATCCGGATTAGGCTTTTTTGTTCAGTCGTTCCAAAATAACAATAAATGTTGACGTAATAGTTATCACACAACCCGACGGCCGGAGGGGTGAGCCTATACAGACACACCAAGTCCGAGTGTGATAACTAATTTACACCCCAGCTAATTTATTAAGCTAAGGAAAGACGATACACATTCTTAAAAATTATTTCCATACTTAAAATGTCATGAAATAAATATTCCATACTATAATAACAATATATATCCTTATTGTGCCCCACAACGATTCTTTACATACGATTTTTTAACACCAAATGTCTAGCGAGTTCATGATGTAGTAGGTAAGGTAGAAGTCTAGTACACGAACGACCCTGGTTCGAATCCCACTATGGACAATGTCATTTTTCAAAGTTTTAAAATCTTTATCTTTAAAAATTTTATGGATAGTATATCGTAAAATTTTTCTAAGTCTAAAACAACTGAACAGTTCTCAAAATCTTGCCTTGACAAAAACAAAAAAAAAAGTAAAAATATCCATTGTTCTAACTGGTGTGAGATTGCTGGGGTGATCCGACTGAGAACAAAGGAGCTGGGATGTAAATGAGCATAAATTACACGCACAGACAAAATAGAGTCACTTCCCTAGTACACTGGTTCTTCTCAATAGTTTTCACTACAGTTTCACTTTTTCAGCGCCTTAGTTTTCTTTATATTGCTGAAATATAAAAAACAAAATTTTACATCAAATGAGAACTAATTTATATCCTTTACAATAGATATAAGCTTGTGGAATTTTCGATGGTATTTGGATAAAAATATACCCAATCTACTTCAAAAAGTTGTGAAAATAACGAATTGTTAATTTTTTAAATCAGCTGTACTTTTTAGCTCGCCGGGACGAATGTCCGGAGAGCTATTGTCATACCCCGGCGTCGGCGTCGGCGTCGTCGGCGTCGTCAGCAAAAACTTTAACCTTGCTTGTGAAATGGAGACCCTAAGAGTTGGGATGTAGATATTAAGTGTGTAGCTTCCTTGCAATGAGAGCTTTCTTTTGGCACCATATTTGTAGACATTTTGACCTTGACCTTGCCCCTAGGGCAATATATAAAAAACTTTAACCTTGCCTCTAGAAGTCAGGCTTTTAGTGGTAGGGTGTTCATATTTGGTATGTGACTTGCTTATGATGACAGCTTTCTAGCGGTACCATATCTGTAGACATTTTGACCCTGACCTTTCCCTGGGGGCAATTTTTGAAAAACTTTAACCTTGCCTCTAGAAGGTAGGCTTTTAGTAGTAGGGTGTTCATATTTGGTATATGACTTGCTTATGATGAGAGCTTTCTAGTGGTACCTTATTTGTAGACATTTTGACCTTGACCTTTCCCTGAGGGCAATTTTTGTAAAACTTTAACCTTGCCTCTAGAAGGTAGGCTTTTAATGGTAGGGTGTTAATATTTGGTATGTAACTTCCTTATGATGAGTGCTTTCTAGTGGTACCATATTTATAGACATTTTGACCTTGACCTTGCCCTGAGGGCAATTTTTTAAAAACTTCAATTTTGCTTCTAGAATTAAGTTGTTTTGTGATAGGGTGTTTATATTTCATATGTGACTTTCTTGTGAAGAAAGCTTTCTTTCGAATTTATTGTGCATTGAGATTACTGGAATCCCCGGCGAGCTATGTTGTCTTCTGACAACTCTTGTTATACTTTTGACAAATGTTGAATAATATCACAATTAAAGCCATTATATTTTTGTTTTTCTTGTAAAAACTTGAAAAAGGTAATATTTTGGTGATTTTCAGAAATTCCGTTATTTCGACTTTCAATGCTAGGATCATAAAATTCTAAATGTATATTTTTTAACTCTTTTTTGAATTTAGCAATAATATGAATAAAAAAATGTTTCAATCTCATTTTAGGTTCACATATGTCAAATAAGCCCCCTTTAAGTCAATTTGTTTTCCATTCAAACTTCAAGTGTTATAGTGGTGTTATAACCCTGTTTAATGTTAAGGTGTGATTAAACGTGTATTTCGTTATATCTGACATACAGAAGACAATTGCCAATATTAGTTAAACAATAAATATAAATTTCTATGTTAAAGGATATCATTTTCAAACCATATAAACAAACCTTTATGTAATATGATACAACTTTAACCTTTTTTGCATAATCATCGTCTGCCCTCTTGGATAAAAAAAATGGATAAGTGATGGATGTGCCTGACCAATATTCAAGAGAATTAAGTATTGTGCCAAAGTTTATTTCCAACTGGCCAAATGGTTTCAAAGGAGAAGATCTTTTAATGTACTCTAAAATTGAACTACTTAGTATATTCCTAATTTATATCCAATTTTGAAAGGTGCATTCTTGAGAGATATCTGTTTTGAAGGGGCCTTAATACACCAGCATATAAGATAACAAAATAACGAGATACATGAGTATGTGAGCTGTTAAAAGGGATGAATTTATAATCTAAAATATGACCTAAAGCACAAAAAACATGGCAAAATTAAAGAATAGAAACAAGATACATGGATGGCAGAGTGCAAGTATAAGCCTATGGGAAACCCAACAAATGGTCAGATCAATATCTAAAATAGGAGGTGCATAATGACATCACATATTAAAGACTCTCTGAAAGCATTATCAATTTCATTCATTGGTTTGGGGAAGATTCAGATGGCAGTAACCCCAGCCCCATACAATAGCAATGAATGGCAAAGTCCATATATGGATATTCGGAAACCAAACAAATCTATCAGAACAAAATTTAACATCAGAGGTGCACTATGTAATTATATGATTAAGATCACTGGAAGTTTCATTAAATTCCCATGTTTGTTTGAGAAAGAGTTGCGAATGGCATACAAGTTTGCTCTCAAAGATAAGACATGGCAATGGGAAACCCCATTTAAGGTCAGATCAAAATCTACCATGGCATAGTCTAATAAAAATTGATGGGTGTTCCATGGAACACTTGTGTCGCCTGCACTACAGAAGAGACATTTTTTGCCAAGCCTCTAAAATCTGTAAAATCAAAATTTTAAGTATCAGGTGCACAATTAAATCAAGTGATCAACAAATTCTGAAAGGTTGGTTGGAATATGACTTCTAGTCATTAACAAACTAATTAACAAATGAGCTATTTTGGTTTAATGAACCCCTGAAATCTGTATAATCAAAACATTACATATCAGATGCACAAAAAGATCAGGTGAACAACATATCCTGCAAGTTTGGTTGGAATCTGACTGATAGCTGTGATGGAGTTCAGGATTAACTAACCAGAATAACAAATGAGCAATTTTGGCTCTGTGAACCTCTAAAATATGTAAAATCAAAATTCTAAGTATCAGGTGCGCAATTACACCAGATGAATAACATATCCTGAAAGTTTGGTTGGAATAGGACTGGTAGTTTTGAAGGAGTTGTGGATTCAAAAACCGACATACCCACAAATGAGTAATTTTGGCTCTGTGAACCTCTAAAATATGTAAAATCAAAATTCAAAGTATCAGGTACACCAGGTGAACAACATATTCTGAAAGTTTGGTTGGAATTGGACTAGCAGTTTTGAAGGAGTTGCGGATTCAAAAACCGACAGACCCACAAATGAGCAATTTTGGATTCATGAACCTCTAAAATCAGTAAAATCAACATTCTAAGTATCAGGTGCACATCTACACCAGGTGAACAACATATCCTGAAAGTTTGGTTGGAATTGGACTAGCAGTTTTGAAGGAGTTGTGGATTCAAAACTGACAGACTCACAAATGAGCAATTTGGCTCCCTGAACCTCTAAAATCTGTAATATAAAAATTCCAAGTATCAGGTGCACAACTACACCAAGTGAACAACATATCCTGAAAGTTTGGTTGGAATCGGAATAGTAGTTTTGAAGGAGTTGCGGATTCAAAAACCGACAGACGACGCAGGACGACGACGTAAGACGACGGATAATAATCCCTATGTGTCGACTCTGCTTACAGCAAGCGACACAAAAATTGGAGTGTACGGAGAAGTAACACTGGTGTCAGAAATGAAACATACAGAATCCCTCAAATATTCCGCATTTTTGATACTCCTCATTCAAAAATAATTCCTGGTTTTGACTTTTCACAAAAGTATACAGTGAAATCGGATTTTGGATCAATGACCTTGCATTCACCAGAAATTATAATAATGATGTGTAAAGAATAAATCAATGTTTTGTCAAAAGTCATTTACAGAGGATAGTGTGCATATTGCTATGGAGAATACGTTTACCGAAATGAAAAGTGCCACCACAGTCAGAAATGGTAATATCAGTGGAGTTAGAAAATTGAAGCATTGAAAAAAATGTTATATTAGAATCAAAGTCTGAATAATCCTTAAAGATCTATAATTGGGAGCAAAGACAGTATCACTAGTTGTTAAAGGTACAACATTTCTCAGAATTCTCAGTCAAACAAAACTTCCATATGGTTTCTAACCAACTACAAACAAATGTTTAAACATGAAGAGCTTGCTACTATGAATACTGTGTCAACATCTAGTGCCAAAAATGTTTACAATAAATTTCTGGACCTTGGTATTCAACTTGAAAATACTGAACTTACTTCTATGCAAAGGCAGCAATTGCGTAGTTATTAATTCAGAATAAAGACATTTTTGCTAAGGATTAAGTTAACTTGGGCAGATCTATTTACATTTCCATCCAAAAAACACACACAATCCTAAACCAGTTAGTGCTGCTCCTTGCCGACAACCACCAGATTCAAGAACAGTATTGGAAAATGTTCATAAGGTGCTTGAAAACAACATCATTGAGGAATCTTCATCACCATGGCAGTTACCTGTGAGTTTTGTAAAAACTAGAGGCTCACATGAGCCTGTATCGCTCACCTGGTCACTGGTTTTATTCATTGTCACCTATAGACCACCAATTCATACTATAAATCAGTTCAGCAGATGTTTGGATGAGGTACAAACTAAAAATCACAAACTTTGGAAGGGATCTCCCAAAGACAATTGTAACCAAGTTAGGTTCCAATTGGCTCAGTAGGTTCAGAGGAGAAGACATTTGAATGTATTTCCCATAGAGTCCCTATGTTAAACTATGTGCCACGCTGGCGGCCATCTTGGATAAGGTAAGAATGTTAAAATCAAAAACTTTAAAGGAGACCACCCAAGGACTATTGTGACCAAGTTTGGTTCAATTTGGCTTGGTAGTTTCAGAGGAGAAGATATTTGGATGCATTTCCCATAAGGTCCCTATGTTAAACTATATTCCCTGCTGGCGGCCATCTTGAATGAGGTATGAACATAAAAATCACAAACATTGAAGGAAAACATCTAGAGACTATTGTAACCAAGTTGGGTTCCAACTGGCTCAGTGGGCTCACAGGAGAAGACATTTGAATGCATTTCCCATAGGGTCCCTATGTTAATCTTTGCTCCACGCTAGCAGCCATCTTGGATGAGGTACAAACGCAAAAATAACAAACTTTAAAGGGGACCACCCAAGGACTATTGTGACAAAATTTGGTCCCCATTGGCTCAGTGGTTTCAGAGGAGAAAATCTTTGAATGCATTTCCCTTAGGGTCCTATGTTAAACTATCTTCCCCGCTGGTGGCCATCTTGGATGAGATGCGAACCTGCTGGACATATGTAGAAATTGTAGTTCTGGAAAACCTCAACACTTTTGCAATTCACATTTAACCTTTATCTCAAACAGTTTTTGAAATAAAAGTAAAAACGTTCAAAAATTGTGAAAATTCAAAGAAAAAGCGGCAATAACTGCTATGTGGGCTGTCAGATTTTCTTCAAAATTGCAGGACATGTAGATCTTACTATGCTGACCATTTTTGTTATACAAACTTTACTTCTATCTTTTATCAATTTCAATATATAAAACCAGAAGTAACGAAAAACTGAAAATTTTACGGAAAAGGGGCAATAGCCCCAAGAGGGTAAACGGATATTCTCCAAAATTGCAGTGTATGTAGATCTCATCATGCTGATCATTTTTACTCCATGTCAGAATTTTGATATCTGTAATGGTTTTCGAGTAATTTGCAAAAAACTGCAATTTACCCCTATGTTCTATTTTTAGTAACAGCGGCCATCTTGTTTGGTATACGGACATAAAAATAACAAACTTGAAAGAGCATACCCTGGTGATGGTTCATGCCAAGTTTGGTTAGTATTGGCTTAGTAGTTTCAGAGGAGAAGATCTTTGAATAAAAGTTAACGGACGGACGACGGACGCCGAGTGATGGCAAAAGCTCACATGGCCTTTGGCCAGGTGAGCTAAAAATGGAGAATGCCGTTTCTGTGTCAATTTTAGAATCTTAAACACAATTACAGAGCCTATGTCATTTCCTATTCCGACTATGTCAAATTTTATTGAAGCCCTCTGTAGACTCTTAGGCCGAGATATTTTCTTCGCTGGACCATGAACCTGTAGACAGCTACAAAATACAATTGTGCTTCTATCACACATAAAGTTTTTTTTTTATATAAATTAAAAGACTTGATCTCTATATTATTAAAAGTGACAACAAAAATCAGAAGAAGAGTAAGGAAATCCATTGGACAACGATAATTCCGAGAGCACACAGCCCAACACAGACAATTTTATGAAAGCCGTAATATTCCCGACTTGGAACGTACATTTTATGAATAAAATGGTGGGTTAAATCAGATTTAATTATGCATCAACCTCTCGCTTTTATAACGACTATCTATAGCGTCTGTGTACCCAGACTGTGTAAAATAACACAACCCCGAAGTACAAAATGTAACTATGAATTTTATTTCTGCATATGGCCATTGCGACAACTTATGACTCTTCAGTGCAGATCAAATCAAAATATTTGGAAATCCATTATCAAAATATGTGTAAAAATGATGAGAGAACAAATTACCTATGGGATCAAAATAGAAGAGCTGAAATAAGCTAAGGACAAAGCTATGTAAGAAGAGATACTCCTTAGTTTTAAACAAAATTTTCTTTAATTTATCTATTGTAAATATAATCGGTTTTCTGGCCACCACGGAAGTACTAGCAACAGGGTTGGTGAATACCCTCAGGGACTAACAGTTCACCAGCAGATGCATCAGCCCAGTGATAATATTAGTAAATAGCAAAAAAACCGAAGTTTCTGTGAATTTTATTCTTCCATTAGGCCATTTCGACAACTTATGTCTCTTCAGTGCAGATCCATAACGGAAGTATGTGTAAAAGGGACAGAGCTATTGCAAGAGCTCCTTACTTTTAAACAAAATTTTCTTTAATTTAACTATTGCAAGTTTCTAAATAAAATCGGATTTCGGGCCATCACCGAAGCGCAAGCTACTGGGTTGGTGAATATCTTCGGGGACAAACAGTCCGACAGCAGATGCATCGGCCTAGTGGTAAATGTCCAAACAATAATTTTGTCAAAACACTAGTTTGCGTCATTACAGCTAAATGAGTAATGTTCCGATGACTTTTCAGTGCCTAATACCACAAGTGGTTAAGATCTTCATTTCAATTTTTTTTTGTGTATATTTGTGACCAACTAGGCTCTATCAAGGAAGTCACTGTATCGATCACAGACCCTAGCTGGAGTAACGAATGATTTTGGAGATGTAAACTCCATATGCTAGCGCTGTTGGAAAGTTGCTACAAAGAAAAGGGAAGTTGATTATTGGAAAAGTGAAGTCATCACGTTTGTCGAACATTTGATTCTGTTGTTAATTTCATGACAAATTCAACAAATGGAAAGTAAGTGAAACATTTCTGGGGAATGGCAAATAACTACCGAAAGTTTTGTGTAAAATCATATTAAAATTGCTGTCCAAAAACTGCACTTCTGGCAAACACAGACTATTTCTATTCACAAAGGAATGTGACGATGCATTCAATATTCCAAACGTTTAGATTTTATCTGCACAGAAGAGACATAAGTTGTCGAAATGCGCATATGCAGAAATCAAATTCACAGTAACTTCGGTATTTAGTTATTTGCAGCAATTTTGGCATTTCCACAACTCAATCAACTGTTCATTTTGGCAATCGATTCACCAGACTTTGCAAATGAGTATATTCTAAGCCAAAATCAAAGATGGAAGAGCGCATGTGATTGCGTGTAGACGCAGACAGTTAAGTTGATCGGAGTTGAAATGGCACATCAATGAAAAGGAGACTCGGTTGCTGCAGAATCTTACGACTTCGAGTTAGAGGACAGATTTTAAGACATTTCTATTCTAAGCGGTGCAAGGCAATGCCTAAAGATGAACGACTATGCAGACAAATTGCTATTCCTTAAAACATTCGTGACACAATACTTAACGCCTATTATGAAGTATTATTGCAGGAGGACATCAAGATTTTGATGGTACCTATGTAGCTATTCACAACAATTATTTGTGGCAAACCATGTATAATGACATAAATTAGTTTGTTAAAACCTGTAAAGTGTATCAGCAATCAAAACGTACATACAATTCAAGACCACCGCCGCTACAATCCCAAACAACACATGATGTATTCGGCAGATGGTATTGGTCTTCACGCCATCAAGGATAAGTACAAAGATATACGATTAGGGGCAGACAGTATGAGGTTTCTTATTTACATTCCCAAGAAGCTACTGAAGCAGAAAACACGCGAAATTATTACAAGATATGGTGCACCCAGAACTCCCATTCTGATCGAGGGGAAAACATTCATGTCAAAAGTATTAAATGAACCATCACAAATGTTCAACATCAAAAGACTCCTGACAAGTTCTTACCATCCGAAGAATGAATCCGGTTATATTATAAGCATCCTTTTTTTCATACGGGCGTGAGACGACACTTCCCATTAATACGGCTTTAGTACCTAGGGATTATCTTGCTCAAGATCATAAAATATTTCTGTGCAGAATACTTCACAAGTGTGGACCCAAATTGATGTCTCGCCCGTCCCTTCTTGATCGCAAAATTGATGTGAAAACTCAAACTGCCTAAATCAGAAAACTTAACATGTTCACTAGACTGTGAAATTAGATTAACTGACAAAAGCAATATAGCAGACTGTCATTTATCACCCAAAACCAAAATTCCAAATAATAATGACCTACCACTGATAGATACTGAAAAACCAAACATGTTCACTAGACCATGAAAATGAGGTCAAGGGCTAAAGCCAAATAGCAGGCTGTCATCTTCCATCTAAGACAAACTCACATACCAAATATTATTGAAATTACATTACTAGATACTAGGAAACTTAACATGATCACTGGACCATGAAATTGAGGTCACAGACAAAATCCATATCACAGACTGTCAGGTACTATGCAAGACCAACATATAAACCAAATAGCATTCACCTACCACTTATAGTTACTGAGAAAATGAGCTAATCAAAAAAACTTAACATGCTCACTAGACCCTGAAATTGGGGTCAAGGACAAAAGCCATATGACAGACTGTCACCAACCTACATACCATATATCATTGACCTACCACTTATAGTTACTGAGAAACTAAACTAAGCACAAAAAACTTAACATGTTCATTGGACCGTGGAATTTAGGTCACAGGCAAAAGTCATATAGCAGACTACAATGTACTACTTAAAAACCAACCTATATACCAAATATCATTCACCTACCACTAATAGTTACTGAGAAAATGACCTAATCACCAAAACTTAACATGCTCACTAGACCATGGAATTGAGGTCAAGGACAAAAGCCATATGACAGACTGTCATGTACTACCTAAGACCAACTTACATACCAAATACAATTCACCTACCACTTATAGTTACTGAGAAACTAAACTAAGCACAAAAACTTAACATGTGCATTGGACCGTCAAATTGAGGTCACAGACAAAAGCCATATAGCAGACTGTCATGTACTACTCAAGACCAACCTTTATACCGAATATCATTGACCTACCACTTATAGTAACTGAGAAAGTGACCTAATCACAAAAACTTAACTTGAGTTTACGCCGTCGCCGCCGCCGTCATACTTTGTACGCATATGTCTCGCTTTCCGCGACTTTCGTCGCGGGCGAGACAAAAACCTTGAAAGTAGTAGAACATCAACAGACCCAGGAAAGGTACGAGCAGCAATACGATAAGAACTCAAAAGAAACAGAACTACATCCATGTAAACGAATTATGTTGTTATGTCCCACTCGGTAGAGTAGCTTAATTACACAGAAAATGGGTGGGTCACTTTTACATTTCAGAAAGGGGGACCAACAACACCTAAGAAAGGAATTGTGAGACAAATTAGGAAATTAAATCAATGGTGAATGTTCAGAAACTAAAACCATAGTTTGATCCAAATATCAGGCCAACCAACTTGCCAGATGATGATGAAAATATTGCAACTAGATCCTGGGGAGATAATAGATGATGGAACTGATGTGGTACCAACTCAGAACACTTTGCAACAAGATCAGTCACAAGAACTACAAGAAAACGGTCAACGACAAGAAAATCAACAGAACAACCTACTCAAAATGAAAGTTGAAATCAAGACCTGATAGAAGTAAGCAACATCATCACAGAAACAATATGAAGTAAGTGAAAAAAGTATCAACCAACAAAAGATAGATTTAGAAAAATCCAACATTCTGCGATGACTGTGTCCAAAAATCATGTATCGAACTAAAAGACGAAACAATAGATAAAATTAATCCGCATCAAGATAACATGGAGCGTTAAATTACAAAATCAAATTAATGGACCAAAGTAAAGCTTCCATGTTTAATTACTATTTAAACTATCTAAGAAGATAAGGAATCGTTTTCATGCAACGAAAAAATGAGTGGTGGAATACGAAAGAGGCCGCCGTTAAATAAAAGAAAACATAAATTTTTCAACAAAACTGCGCAACAAACTAATATCAAGTAACGTTACATTAATACAACTTCAAGGGAAATCGTCATACAGACTGGCAACATGCACAGAAGTAATGTGTGAAGCATTACAATATGAAAAATCAACCTATAAAACTACATTGGATTGGATGTAGACGTCCGATACACAAATTCTGAATGGTCCATCTAAAGACTGATGTGATAAAGTTTGTTTCGAACTGGATTCATGGTTACAGAGTGAGGTGTACCTTTTTGATAGGGACCATTGTGACTTAATTTGGTTCTAATTGGACTAGCAGTTTCTGAGAATAGAGTCCAATGTTAACCTATGTTACTCGCTGGCGGCCATCCTGGTGAGGTACGGTCCAGCCAGACATCTTTTTAGCAGGGACCTTTGAGAGCCATTGTGTCTTTGTTTTGTTGTAAATGGACTAAATGTTTCTGAGATCTTTGAATGTGTATTCCATAGCGTCCAATGTAAATAACAAAATACTGAAGTTCCTGTGAATTTAGTTCTGGATATGCATATAAACTATGTTTCCCACTGACGACTACTTGGCCGAAGTACGGACCAGCCGGACATCTTATTTGAGGTTACCATCTAAGCACCGTTGTGTCTAAGTTTGGTTGTAAATGGACTAAATGTTTCCAAGATGAAGATCTTTGAACATCTATTTCATAAATCCAATGCTAACAATATTCCCCGCTGACGATGGGGTACGGATCTGTCGGATACCTTTTTGGAATGGGCTCATCCCTAAGGACCATTGTGGCTGAAATTGGACTAGTAGTTTCTTGTGATAAGATTTTTGAATGTGTTTTCATAGTGACCAATGTTAAACTATATTCCCCGCTGTCTGCTTTCTTGTATGAGGTACGGACCTGACGAGTACCTTTTTGGAAAGGACCATGTACTAAGTACGGTTGTTGTTGGACTAATATTTTCAGAGATCTTATAATGTATTTTCCATTGCTTCCATAGCTTCCAATGTTAAACAGCTAGCGGTCATCTTGAATGAGGTACGAACCTACCAGATACCTTTATGGACCGTTGTGACTAGGTTTGGTTGTTATTAAGCTAGTAGTTTATGAAATTCCATATGGTAAAATGTTAAAACAAAGGTACCCGCTTGCGGCCATCTTGAATGAGGTAGGAGCTGTCGGATACATTTTTTGGAATGGACCATCTAAGATCCATTGCGACGAATTTTGGTTCTGTTTGGACAAGAAGTATATGAAGAGAGTTCCGATTGTGTTTTCCATAGGTTCAATATTAAACTATGTCCCCACCGGTGACATTTTGGATGAGATAAGCAGCTGTATACTTTTTTTGGTAGGAACCACCTATTGACCATTGAGACTAAGTGTAGTTGTTGTAATTGAACTTTGTTGTCTGAAAAAAAGATCTTTGAATGTGTGTTTTCCAGTGGGTCCAATTTTCAGATACCTTCCCCACTGGTGACCATCATGGACAGGGTATGGATCTGCTGGATATAACTTTTAAAGGGGACATCCAAGGCCTATTGCAACCAAGTTTGGTTCATATTGACATAGTTGTTTTAAAAGGAGATTTTTTTTTTAATTACGATGGATAGATGGACCCTGGATGCAAAGTGATGGCAAAAGCTCACCCTGACATAGCAAGGTAAGTATGAAGCCGACTTTTTGTCTCAAATGAATAATGAAAAAATTGAAAATTCCAGCAAAGAAAGTAGAAGTGTAAATGCAGTTGTGATGATATTGAATTTATTTACATATGTCCATACATTTTATGTTTATGCATTTTTTTTTATCAAAAGATATTTCACTATGGCTGTCCACTTGCCCAACAGTTTCAGAAGAAAATGCGACAAAAAATTCATATACTGTAGGACAATGAAAATCAATGAAGTCTCAATGGCAAACAGGAAGTGCTTAAGAGGTAACCTTGAAATCTTAATACATGATAGATTTGACCATGAGGAATTGCGCAAAACAACAATTGAATCCGACTTATATTTTCAGAAGAAATCGTGACACTATACAGTCTCAGCAAACAGGAAGTGCTAATAGGTAACAGTGAAATCCAAGTACAAGATAGATTGGGCTGTAAGGAAGCTTTGTGCAAAACAACAATGTGAAAAAAATGTGATAATAAATTCCATATACTGTACAACAATGAAAATGAATAAATGTTCTGCAAACATCAGGTGCATATTATGTTACCTTGAAATCCAAATATATGATAGATTCAACCATAAGAAAGCTCCAGGCAAAACAACAATTGAATCTGACATACAGTTTCAGGAAAAATTGTGAAAAAAATCCACATACTGTACAACAATAAAAAACAATAAAGTCCGGTCAAACAGGAAGTGCTTATGATGTAACCTTGAAATTTGTATGTACACATAAGACCATCATTAGAAAGCTTTTGCCATAATATGAATTCATTCTGTCAATTAGTTGCTGAGAAAAGTGTGGTTAAGGATAGAAGAATGGAAAAACAGACAAAAGGACGAACAAAGGTAAATCAGTATACCACACTACCATGAAGCAAGATAATAACAAGAGCTTTCGCCGAATAACCAGGTATACCCCCACTCACTGATCCCTGGTTAAAAAAATTCATGTTTTCACTATATTTCGTAACTCAAGTCAAGTTTCATCAAACAGGAAGTACACATCTGACAGGACTCAAATTAGTAAGTTATTTACAACTAACCATGAAGATGCTGCGTTCCAATTTAGAAATCAATCCCTCATATAGAAGCTAAGAAAAATGCGATGAAAAATTCATGTTTTCAGTTTCACTACATTTGGTAACCAAGTCCATATTTCATCAAACAGGAAGTACACGTCTTACCGGACTCAAAATATAATGTTCATATAAGGCTGCATACCAATTATAAAATGACTCCCTTTTGTAGAAGCCGAGATAAATGAGACAAAAAATTCATGTTTTCACTACATTTCGTACCTAAGTCCACATTTCGTCAATCAAGAAGTAAAATTTTGACAGAACTCAAAATAAAATGTTCGTTACAACTAACCATATAGAGCTGCTTACCAAATTTTGAAATTAATCCCTCTTGTAGAAGCTGAGAAAAATGCAAAGAAAAATTCATGTTTTCATTACATTTTGTAACTAAGTCCACATTTCGTCAAACAGGAAAAGCACATCTGGCGGGACTCAAAATATAACGTTCCTTACAACTGACCATATAGAGGCTGCATACCAATTTTGAAATGAATCCCTCTTGTAGAAGCTGAGAAAAATGAGACGAAAAATTCATGTTTTCACTATACTTTGTAACCAAGTCCACATTTCGTCAAACAGGAAGTGTGCATCTGAGGGCACTCAAAATAGGATGTTCCTTACAACTAACCAATACCATGTAGAGGCTGCATCACATAGAAGCTGAGAAAAATGCAATGAAAAATTCATGTTTTCACTACATTTCGTAACTAAGTCCACATTTCCTGATTTCGTGAAACAGGAAGTGCACATCTGACGGGACTCAAAATAGGATGTTCCTTACACTTACCATATAGAGACTGCGTACAAATTTTGAAATGAATTGCTCTTGTAGAAGCTGAGAAAAATGTGACGAAAAATTCATGTTTTCACATTTTTCGGACGAACGGACGGACAAGGTGAATCCAGTATACCTACTTTCTATTGAGTGGGGGTATAATAACCTCAATTATAAAGGGTCTCATTTTCTAGTATGATAATAGACCTCAATGTTATGTACATGTGGTCCAATGTTTTTATTTCTTTGTCATTTTAAATTGTTTTTCTGACCACCTGTTAATTATGCCAGGTTTTCTTACTATTGGCTCGATGAGTGCCCTGTGGTTGTTTAAATAAGGTGATCGTATTCTGTTGGTCTTTTTGTCGGGCAATGGATGACAGTGATTGTAAGAACACTTTGCCAGTTATGATTATGTTTGTTGACAATCCCGCATCCATGGACGTAAACAAGCATGGATGTAGCTTTGCTAGACAATTAGCAATGAATTCCGCTAAAAACGGTGCTAGGAGCCGTCTTGAAATTGCTATGAGGTATGAGTAAAGCTCATTGTTGAAGGCCTCATGGTGACTTCAAGATGAAGAACAACAATAAAAGCATTGTTCCATTGCTTAGTATTACCCTGTATTTGTAGAGACTTTGTCTCATTTGCATTTACTCCATATCCCTTCATTGATAATTTCAGAGGATATATGATCTTTGTATGCAGTTCAAAAAGGGTCCTTTGTAAACTATGCTTCCAGTTGGCAGACATCTTGGATGTAATGTGAATTATTGGACACATTTTTCAAAGTGGGCTGTCAAAGGACCATTGTGACCAAATTTAGTTGTTTTCAGAGATCTTTGAATGAGTTTTGCCCATAGGGTACAATGTTAAACTAAGATGATTTCCATTTGAAATAAATCATTTCAATAAAATCAAAATGCTTGACTGAGTCAATAAACTAGCAGTATTATCAAGACAGATTTAGAAATGCATCACTCAATATGGCATGATCATACAAGGCTTGTGAAAATTTATTTTAGATTTATACCTTTAACCATTGCAAAGATAAATGTCACAAACACACCAGTCAACACTAGATTAACTAGACAGTCAGGGGTATAACCTATTCAAGTTATCAAATGAAGTACTTTTGTGTAACTGAATTGAGTGATCATGTATTTTCAGCAATAACTTATTTAAGTTATCAAATGTTGATTTCTTGAAAATGTCCAACTTGGATTACAAATTTCTTTATGATAAAGATTTTTCTCAAACAAACCATAGTTTTTCCCATATGGTTTGGAATCTTAACTGTGTAATTACCTATCAATTATAAATGTGCAAAGAGAGGAAATACATGCGCCAACCCCCATAAAGATTGGACCCTTGGGAAATTAAATCTCAATTATCTTTAAAATGGTTCATCAAAATCAATTAGACAGGCCATCATTAGATTGAGGTCAATTTGAACTACTTAATACATGTGTAATAATCGACTTAACTGTGACCAATAAGTAAGAATTTCTACAAAACTGAATATAATGTAAAAAAGACTTCAATAACTGAATGAAGTTATCAACAGAGTAATGTCCCTTGATTAACAAAACAGTAACTCATACAGGTTATTGCTTCATAACTGGTATAAGTTATTTAAAAAAAGTCAGTAACTCAAAGTTACTCATTTAAGTGATTTTGGTGATAACTTATTTAAGTTGCACCCCTGACTGCTAGAGCTGTAGCCGAATGGCAACCAATTATGCCCTGGCTCACTGAACCCTAAATCAATATGGTAAGTGCAAATTTCAGTGTGTGTGGACACAATACAGGTGTGGACACAGTATAAGTATGGACAGAATAATATACCTCCCCCTTTTTCCAGAAAATATACAAAGTTGAATTATTTCAAAATTTCAAGCAGCAATCATGTGGTGAGCCCTTAAATCATTTCTATAGGTGGTTGTCAACCTTTCTGTAAACTTCATCCAATTTTAGGCACTTTTAATTTTCCCTCTTTTTGCCATTTCCATGGCAATGGCAGCCATTTTGAAAAATCTAGGCTCCAAATTCATTTCTTTTGGTGCAAGGCAACCTTCCAGTGAAGTTTCAGCCAATTTGAGGCACATATAATCTTCCCACCTTCTTTCAGTTTCCATGTCAACAGCGTCCATTTTGAACTTGTTGCCTAAATATCATTTCTATTGGTGCTAGGCAATGTTCCTGTAAAGTTTCATTCAATTTGAGGTAATTTGGATTTTCCTGCCTTTTTTCAGTTTCCATGGCAACGGAGGCCATTTTGAAAATTCTGAGACCCAAAATCATTTCTATGGGTGCTAGACAACTTTCCTGTAAAGTTTCATCCAATTTCAAGCACTTTGAATTTTCCCGCCTTTTTTCATTTTCCATGGACACCGTGGCCATTCTGCATATTCCAGAAGATATGTATGTGTACATCTACTTATTGTTTGTTAGATTCCTTTGATGTTGTTGGAAGTTGTTTTCAAAGTGTCTGAAAATCATCAAAAGTTGTACTTTTAATTTGTACGGACGGACGAACAGAAGAATGAACGAACGAACAGACGGACAAGGGTAAAACAATATGCTCCCCGACTTTTCATCGCGGGGGCATAAAAACTGTATAACCCTTGTCCCATATGGGGAGCAAGGTAAAAAATAAAAGTGTGTACCAAATAAATAATATAAATTTGAACAAATATGTCTCTGCATAGTCACTAAAACAGTGTTAAACTTATGAGATCTATAACTAGCTTGTTCACATGTTACCAATATGCAACTTGGATGTCACATCTGTCAGAAATTTATTTATAGATCTATTTGTTCACTGCAGGCCAAATAAAAGATAAACCAGGTTTGTTTGTAATCATATTTTGTTTATTGATTTCTGTTATATATAATTTAATTTTTAAATATTCATGTTGTCCTTACATACATACTGTAAGTACAAAAGAATAAATTTACAACAAGACTGAACTAAAGTCCTCTTTTAAAGTTCCTTGTACATGGACATCAATGTTATGTAGGATAGTAAAATAAGGAAAACTATTCAATTTAAGGCCAAAATTAAAATATTCTTTGATTCCCTTACCAACTGACCCTGAAAAAATAGCCCTACTCAAATAATATTACTGATTTTCAGAATTTTTTTTACTCGAATTTGGATACAAAAAATAGCAATTTTAAACCTCTTTTTAGTAATAATTATAAAAAAAATGTCCTTCCTACCTACCTACTAAACATAATAAGGTGGGTTCAGGTCAGGGGAAACAAAATTTTTTCAATTATGGCATAATTTTTCATACTGGACAACCATACAATAAATTGTTAATGTCAATTTCAACAAAGAGATAATACTTATGTGTAGTTCTGGTTATTTTTATATTTGTGTAATTTCCTGATGAAGTCAAAATTTTGATAAAAACATATTGACACAATAATACAAAATAGCAAGCAATAATGTAAAGTTCCCATAAACAACTACTGGCAATTACTTAATGTACTGAAAATATTAGTTATAATTTCTGACTATTTCAATGGCTTCATTCGGTAGATCTGCTCTAGAAGGATAAACAGCTTTCATATTTCCATCAGTATCTAGAATCTTAACCTGTTCTACAATTAATGTCTTTTTAAGTCTTGTTCTGGGCTCCTCCCCTCCTTCAGCTCCGCCTACTTCCTGGGAAGATTCTGTAGGAAAGGATTCGTCTTCCTGGGTAGATTCTGCCTTTGGAGTTCCAACTCCCATATCCAACATCTTATACAAGAGTTCATCCATTACTTTTTTACATGTATCAAGGCTTATATGACTTGTAACCTCGATGAAAATGTCTGTGGTTTCTTTGGTTATCTACAACAAATAATAAATATGTATTTATTTATGAACAATTTTGTAAAACACATTGAACTAAAATACTACAGATCATTTTGCAACTTTTATTCAATATATATTTTTGTATATGCATCAGCATATGTTATTTCAACAACAATTTTAAACCTGCCGTGGCTTTTGTTTAGATTTTCAAACACATCAGAAATACATGCATCTTAGGTACACCTTATTTCTTATATAATTAGGTTAAGATCTCTATTGTGTCAACCACCTTAATTGTACTAAAATTCTAATAACTTACTAAAATTGCATAAAAACATACAGTCAAACCTGCTTTAGCTGCCACCATTAATAAGCAGCCACCTAATTTTAACAAGAGCTGTCGCCGAATGGCAGCCAAATATTCCTCCCGCTCATTGGACCCTGGATCAACATAGCACTGGTAAGTGCAAATTTAAGTTGGTGTGGACACAATACAGGTGTGGACACAGTACAAGTGTGGACACAATACAAGTATGGACATAATGATATAATCTTCAACAAAGAACTTTTCACAAGGGTTCCAATGAAAATACTCTGTCTAAATCAGACAAATATGAAATTCACCATTTTTTCAGCCTATTTGACATTTTGCACCAAAAATCGTTAGAGTAATTTCATTACAACACTTTGAAAACAACTTTTCAAGAGGATGACAATGAAAAAAAGTGTGCCTCTCTAACAGTCTGACTTCACAATATTTATGCTTAAACTTTTTTCTTGGAAAAAAAAAATAATTGCAGGAGAAATCAACGGAAGTCAAAGTCCAATTATCTCCCCTTCCTGATTTCAAACAATAATCATATTCCTTCATGCACATCTACATATAGCGCTCTTCCTTTGTGTAAAGTTTCATCAAAATCATTCAAGTGGTTTTGAGAGGAGTTGCGCTTACGAGGTAACCCATACATAGGGAATCAACAAAAAGTCAAAGTCGAATATCTCCCCTTTCTGGTTTCGGACAATAATTATATTCCTTCATGCACATCTCCATATACATGATATAGTGTCCTTCCTTTGTGTAAAGTTTCATCATAATCATTCAAGTGGTTTAAGAGGAGTTGTGCTTACGAGGTAACCCATAAAGATCACATACATAGGGAATCAATGAAAAGTCAAAGTCAATTATCTCCCCTTCCTGGTTTCAGACAATAAATATATTCCTTCATCCACATCTCCAGATAGTGTCCTTCCTTTGTGTAAAGTTTCATTAAAATCCTACAAGTGGTTTAAGAGGAGTTGCGCTTACAAGGTAACCCATAAAGAACGCATACATGTGTACATTGGGAATCAATGAAAAGTCAAATTCAAATTATCTCCCCTTCTTGGTTTAGGAAAATAATTATATTCCTTCATGCACATCTCCATATAGTGTCCTTCCTTTGTGTTTCATCAAAATCCTTCCAGTGGTTTAAGAGGAGTTGCGCTTACGAGAAGTAAGAAGAGACGGACGGACAGCAAGACAGACAGACAGACAGACAGACAGACAGGGTGATTCCTATATACTCCCCTAAACTTTGTTTGTGGGGGTATAAAAATCACCTTTTATAGTTTTCTCATTGAGTATTTCAAAGTAAATGAACTTGCTTCAAAGGCCACCTGTCATTCACAAGTTATTGGTCAAAACTTTTCAAGGGACATAACTCTAATACCACTTGAACCTCTGAAGCCAAATGAAACATGGCTTGAGTCTTACATCAAGAGGCATAACTCCTAAACCCCTTGGGTCTCTGAATCTGGAATAGAATTTGGACAGAGTTTTTTGGTAAACAAGTAATATAACAGAATCGAAGACATTCAATTCATTCATTTGCAAGTAATTTGTCGGAAACCTAAAATGTCCAAAATTTCAAAGTTTAAAGGGATATAATTCCTGTACCTCTGATAGAACTGAACTCTGAATTTTGGCCTGAATTTGCAGTAAACAAGTTACATACCAAGTTTGAAGATAGTTTGTTCTTTCAATCACTAATTATCAGTCAGAAACTTTCAGGGGACAGACAGACACACAGCAAAGTGTATTACATAATACCTCCCCACTTCATGTGGCAGGATATAAAATAAATGTAGTCTATGATTTAGCCACTGTGACCTTGACCTTGGGATAATAAACCCAAAACTTATTATGGTTTTGTCTCACTGTATGGGGTAATAAGTAAGTATATGACCAAGTTTGACTAAGATCTGGTGAAAGCTACTCAAATTACCATCTAGAAACCAATTTTGGTATATTTTTAGCCACTGCGACCTTGACATTGAGGTTGCCAAACCTGGAATCAATAGGGATCACGTAATGTGAATAAGTTTAATTTTTATGTTCTGAAAAATCATAGAAAATTAAAGGTATACACTGCATTGAAATTAGTATACATGTAAAAGTTTGAATGAATTTGAGTCCTCAAATTTTCATGAAACAGAGAGAACAATATCATAACATCTTCATTCAAGCCATTTTTAAAATTTCAACTCAATCAAAAAATTTGAGTCATCTGAGTTTGAGTCAATAAGGTCCACTGTATGTAAACTTTTTAAACAAGAGTTGTCAGAAGACGACATAACTTGCCGGGTATTTGAGTAACCTCAATGAACAATAAATTCGAAAGTAATATAAAGCTCTCTTCACAAGAAAGTCACATATCAAATATAAACACCCTATCACCTTATACCTTAATTCTAGAAGCAAGTTTAAGGTTTTTTTAAAAATTGCCCTGAGGGCAAGGTCAAACTCAAAATGTCTACAACTATGGAACCATCAGAAAGCTCTCAACACAAGAAATTCACATACCAAATATGTACACAATATCACTAAATAACTTAATTCTAGAGGTAAGGTTGAAGTTTTTTTCTTAAATTTGCCCTTATGGCAAGATCAAGGTCAAAATGTCTACAAATATGGTACCATCAGAAAGCCCTCATCAAAAGAAAGTCTCATACCAAATATAAACACCCTACCACTCAACAACTTAATTCTAGGAGAAAAGTAAAAGTTTTTTAAAAATTACCCTCAGGGCAAGGTCAAGGTCAAAATATCTACAAGTATGGTACCAGAAGAAAACTCTCACCATAAGAAAGTTACATACCAAATATGAACACCCTACCACTAAAAGCCTACCTTCTAGAGGCAAGGTTAAAGTTTTTTTTAAAAATTGCCCTAAGGGCAAGGTCAAGGTCAAAATGTCTACAAATATGGTACCACTAGGAAGCTCTCATCATAAGGAAGTTACATACCAAATATCAACACCCTACCGCTAAAAGCCTACCTTCTATAGGTAAGGTTAAAATGTTTTAAAAATTGCCCCAGGGCAAGGTCAAGGTCGAAATGTCTACAAATATGGTACCATAAGAAAGCTCTCTTCATAAGGAAGTTACATACCAAATATGAACACCCTACCACTAAAAGCCTACCTTCTAGAGGCAAGGTTAAAGTTTTTTAAAAATTGCCTTAAGGGCAAGGTCAAAATGTCTACAAGTATAGTGCCAGAAGAAAGCTCTCATCACAAGGAAGTCACATACCAAATATCAACATCCTAGCTATTCAGGTCTCAATTCCACAAGGTAGGTTAAAGTCTTGGACCCCAACACCGGGGGTTTGACAATAGCTCTCCGGACATTCGTTCCGGCGATTAAAAATGGTTAAGAAATTAGCACAGAACATTCATCATTTTGAGTGGCTGGCTTGATAATACTAATAAATTTTTTAATAAAAATTTAAATGTTCATACAACAGTTAAACATAGAAAGCAGCCACAGCCTGCTAAGCTCACCTCCTTGCACAACATTGTCACATGTTGCACATGTCAATAACCAGGAATGGACTATAATTATTCCTTTAAACAGATTCAGTCATGCATAAAATGTAGGTCATAGAGAGAATCCGAAGCATGCATTGTTGTTGTTATCTCAAAATGCATTATGCATACCAGTATGGTTGATGTGCGCCATGTCAGTAAGCGGGAATGGACTTTAACCATTCTACCTAACCAAGTCGCTCATGCATAAAATGTAGGTCAGAGACAGCATCCAAAGCATGCATTGTTGTTGTGATCCCAAAATGCATCATACATACCAGTATGCTTCATGTGGGTCATGTCAGTAAGCGGGAATGGACTTTAACCATTCTACCTAACCAAGTCGCTCATGCGTAAAATGTAGGTCAGAGACAGCATAGGAAGCATGCATTGTTGTTGTCATCCCAAAATGCATCATACATACCAGTATGGTTGATGTGGGCCATGTCAGTATGCGGGAATGGACTTTAACCATTCTACCTAACCAAGTCGCTCATGCGTAAAATGTAGGTCAGAGACAGCATCTGAAGCATGCATTCCAGTCGTCTTCCCAAAATGCATCATGCATAGCAATATGGTTGATGTATGGCATGTCGGTAAGCGGGAATGGACTTTAACCATTCTACCTAACCAAGTCGCTCATGCGTAAAATGTAGGTCAGAGACAGCATCCGCAGCATGCATTGTTGTTGTCATCCCAAAATGCATCATACATACCAGTATGGTTGATGTGGGCCTTGTCAGTACACGGGAATGGACTTTAACCATTCTACCTAACCAAGTCGCTCATGCGTAAAATGTAGGTCAGAGACAGCATCCGAAGCATGCATTCCAGTCGTCTTCCCAAAGTGCATCAGGCATACCAATATGGTTGATGTGGGGCGTGTCAGTAAGCAGGAATGGACCTTAACCATTTTTCCTAACCGGACGCAGACGCCGATGCTAGGGGTATCACATAAGCCCCCTCACTTTCGTGAGGTGAGCTAAAAATTTGACTGAAATGTGCCTGCAGATGTTTCCTATCTCAGTGACACCTTTCCACCATCAGGAAAATCTGTTAGTTTACAAATATTGAAGATGCACAAATTTTCTAAGGACAGCGGTTTTAAAAAATAAAGAAAGGGCTATTTTCAGGGTGCTGCATGATATGATCACAACACACTTAACTGGGTTTTATTTGCATAAGTATTGGCACAAAGAACATGTAAACATAGTGAGATCCTGCACATTATTTTGCATAATCCCTCTAATCAACTAAGAGAGAACCTCTACTGATTTATAAATAATATACTTTTGTGTTACAGAAAATGCAGTAATAAACAAAGAACTGGTATCAAAAGCAAATGAATTTTTTTTCTTTGTGCATCTATAGCATGTATAGTTACCTTGGTTTTATCACTGTTTGTTATTGGTGGAAAAGATATCACATGACCCTCACCATCAACCAAACATGGATACTGTACTTTGTCTTTAAGCAAGTCTAAATATCTGAAAACATTAAAACAAGTTAAACTTACATCCTTTGTCTGCATCATATGTGTTGAGTCAGTATAACATGAAGGTAGAACGAATGCAATGAGGAAATCTTGAATGTATTCCCAGAAATATACATGTACATAAATGTTTGTGATCATCAGTTTTTTGGTTGACTTGGACAACTTGTATATATTTGACTTATTCCAACTAAGTCATTTTATAATACATTTAACAAGTCTTATGCTTAAGACAATGTTCACATAATACAATATTGCTATAATCAATCTTTTTATTTCCATAAAAAGAGGTGGTCTCAAAAAGAGAAGGTTAAAACTTTGGTATCGATTGTGATCAATTCTAGGGCTTTGAAATAAGCATGTTATTGATTGCAATCTGTTCAATTAGAAAGATAAAACCTGCTTCAACTGATTCAAAAGTAAAATGTTAACATAAGTGAGTTTTAAAAGATTCAATCTTTTATTTTATGATTAGTCAGGATAGATCACTTATAGCACTACAGTGAACATGGTCCAACTGTTACTCCTCAGACAGATTTTGTCTGTTACACATGCACCGTATGGGAACAACAACGGATATTTGTACGAAGACTGGTGTCATCAATGGAGAAAAGCATTGAACTGTTACCATACAGTAAACTTGGTACTAGCTCAGTAGGTACCAAGTTCATTTATGGTAACAGTTCAATATCCGGTTTTGTTCCCATATGGTGATATGTACCGGTATATTGATACATTGATGTATTTTGTTGTAAAATTAGAGTCATAATACATGTATTTCAATGTACAATGTACATATTTTGTATAGCTCTGAATTCTTGTTTTCACCAGTTATCTTATTTCATAAAATGCTGTATACAGATTTTTTTTCATGTTAGCATTTCACCAAAATTCCAGAACCAACTACAGAATATTTGAGTTAAGGCACACATTTGGATCATTACCAAAAAATTCCTATGTTCTCTTGCAACCTTTTGAAAAACTAAGGGAAGATGGATGAATTTTATTTTTTCTTTGATCAGTTACAGTGTAAAAATGCTGTAAGTTTAAAAGTAAATGATCAAAAACATTTTTTTCAGGGCTTCAAATATCAGGGTGAGAAGGAATGAAAATCTTGGATCTTTTTTTTGGTGGCCTAACAATTAATTTGTATCAACATAAAGTGTTTATTCAATGGACCATTTTCCTTAACCAAAACCCTTTTGAACCCACAAAATATATTTGCACTGAAAATGAAAGACAAAATGTATCTCAAATGTATTTGTAAAATCTATGTACTTGTGTATTCCAGATACAGTGTTCCGTTTCTTTTCTTTCCTTAGCTCTTCTGCTTCTCTGTTTAGATCTGCTACTAGTTTTTCACCAGAAACATCTTTATGTTTAAACAATGGAGTTATCTATAAATACAAAAAAAGACATTGCAGCAATGTTAACTTTGCATGATACCTATTGTCCATAAAAATATATTACATACAGTAAAAACTTCCTGCAAAGGAAGAAAATATTCATGGTCCATGACTTTAGAGAAGATGTCTAAATATTAAATTTACATGCAACACTTGACTACAATACCTAACATAGTTCAGTGGGTTAAGGTAACCTTTTATAAACTAGGAAAAACCTGTTCTACTGTAGTTATAAGCAATACAGTACAAGTTAATAAGAATGCATCTATGGACACATATAGCCTGGAACAACCAATTACCATGGTACTTAAACATTGTTTATATATTTTTATCTTGTGACTGCTGAGCTAGAATTAAAAGGTAACAAGAGCTGTCGCCAAATGACAGCCAGATATACCCCCGCTAATTGAACCCTGAATCAATATGGTAAATGCAAATTTATGTGGGTGTGGACACAGTACAAGTGTGGATACAATATGAGTACGGACTCAAAGATATAATCCCCAAAAATTAACTTTTCTGTCGATATCAGACAAATTTAAACTAAAATCCACCCTTTTTTTGGCTCTGACATTTTTTTCTCTCTAAAAATCATAAGATTTACAGAAATTTCTCTCCTACACTTTGAATAAACTTCTCAAAAGGATTACAACTAGAGGCTCAGAAACTGAGCCTGTATCCCTCACCTGACAAAATATTTGATGCCATGCATGACCAAAAAAGATGTATTTTATCAATGAGGTCTAATGTTAAGCTATGTTCTCCGTTGGCACAAGTGTTTTTAGTCTGATCCTATTGAAATGAGTAATCTTTGCAAAGGACCTTCAATACACCATTCCATCACAGTTTAGTTAAATTTGCTTAAATAGTTTCAGGGAAGATAATGAAAAGTATAGTTTTCACATACCGCCCTACGATGTACAACTATGTTCTGCACTGGAGGCCATGTTTTTTGTTGGATCGAAATGAAATGAGCAAATATTGTAAAGTACCTTCCGTACATCATTCCTGTAAATTTTGTTGAATTTGCTTCAGAAGTTTCAGAGGAGAAGATTAAAATGTGACTTTTCCCATAGGGTCCAATGTTAAACCATGTTCCGTGCTGGCAGCTATGTTTTTGTCGGATTGGAACGAAATGAGCAATTATTATTAAGGACCTTTAGTACATAATTCCTCTTAAGTTTGGTTGAATTTGCTTCAGTGGTTTCAGAGCAGAAGATGAAAATGTGATTTTTCCCATAAGGTCCAATGTTAAACCTAAGTTACGCGCTGGCAGGCCATGTTTTTTTGTTGGATCGGAACGAAATGAGCAAACTTTGTAAAGGACCTTCCATACATCATTTCT
Source organism: Modiolus philippinarum (assembly GCA_002080025.1). Taxonomy (NCBI): domain Eukaryota; kingdom Metazoa; phylum Mollusca; class Bivalvia; order Mytilida; family Modiolidae; genus Modiolus; species Modiolus philippinarum. Next base: position 54,640 of record MJUU01014687.1, on the reverse strand, counting down.
GTAAAGTTTGGTTGATATTTGCTTCTGCTGTTTCAGAGCAGAAGATGAAAATGTGATTTTTCCCATAGGGTCCAATGTTAAACCTTGTTCATTGCTGGCGGCCATGTTTTTTGTCGGATCGGAACGAAATGAGCAAGCATTGTTAAGGACCTTAAGTACATCATTCCTGTAAATTTGGTTGAATTTGCTTCAGCCGTTTCAGAGCAGAAGATGAAAATGTGATTTTCCTATAGGGTCCAATGTTAAACCATGTTCCATGCTGGCGGCCATGTTGTTTGTCGGATCAGAACCAAGTGAGCAATCATTGTTAAGGTCCTTAAGTACATCATTCCTGTAAAGTTTGGCTGAATTTGCTTCAGAGGTACCCGAGCAGAAGATGAAAATGTGATTTTTCTCATAGGGTCCAATGTAAAACCTAAGTTCTTCACTGGCAGCCATGTTTTTCATAATGAGCGAATTTGCTTCAGTAGTTTCAGAGCAGAAGATGAAAATGTGATTTTTCCCATAGGGTCCAATGTTAAACCATGTTCCGTGCAGGCGGCCATGTTTTTTGTCGGATCGGAACGAAATGAGCAATCATTGTTAAGGACCTTCCATACATCATTCCTGTAAAGTTTGGTTGAATTTGCTTCAGTGGTTTCAGAGCAGGAGATGAAAATGTGATTTTTCCCATAGGGTCCAATGTAAAACCTAAGTTCTGCGCTGACAGCCATGTTTTTTGTTAGATCAGAAGGAAATGATCAATCATTGTTAAATACCTTTAGTACATCATTCCTGTAAAGTTTGGTTGAATTTGCTTCAGCCGTTTCAGATCAGAAGATGAAAATGTGATTTTCCCATAGGGTCCAATGTTAAATCATGTTCTGTGCTTGCGGCCATGTTTTTTGTCGGATTGGAATAAAATGAGAAATCATTGTTTAGGACCTTTAGTACATCATTCTTATTAAGTTTGGTTGAATTTGCTTCGGTGGTTTCAGAGCAGAAGATGAAAATCTGATTTTTCCCATTGGGTCCAATGTTAAACCTAAGTTCCGTGCTGGCGGCCAAATTTTTTGTCGAATCAGAACAAAATCAGCAATCATTGTAAAGGACCTTCCATACATCATTCCCCTAAAGTTTGGTTGAATTTGCTTCAGCTGTTTCAGAGCAGAAGATGAAAATGTGATTTTCCCATAGGGTTCAATGTTAAACCATGTTCCGTGCTGGCGGCCATGCTTTTTGTCAGATGAGCGAACGAAATGAGCAATCATTGTTAAGGAAATTAAGTACATCATTCCTGTAAAGTTTGGTTGAATTTGCTTCAGTGGTTTCAGAGCAGAAGATGAAAATGTGATTTTTCCCGTAGGGTCCAATGTTGAACCCAAGTTCCACGCTGGCTGCCATGTTTTTTGTCGTATTGGAACGAAATGAGCAATCCTTGTAAAGGACCTTCCATACATCATTCCTGTAAAGTTAGGTTGAATTTGCTTCAGTAGTTTCAGAGGAGAAGATGAATGTGAAAAGTTTAACGGACGGACGGACGACGGATGCCAAGTGGTGGCAATAGCTCACACTGACCCTTTGGGTCAGGTGAGCTAATGAAAAACATGTTTCTCTCCCACAGCTTTATTTCAAAATATCTACCAAGTACCTTTTGAAAATTGTCTAAGTCCAAAAAAATCATTGCAGAAAGAATCAATGAAACAGTACTGTCTGAATGATGTGGTCAAATTTTTTTTCTAAGAAAATTTACCTTGACCTATTACCGTGGTATTTTGGAAATTCTATTTTCATCTCTCTGCATTAATTGAATACACATAACATGTGTATATATAGTATGTCCCAAATCAATGAATATTTAATAATTACTTATTGACCATTGCATTAAGTAATAGTACACTGTCAAATTAACATTTTATATTTTTAATTATATAACTATACGACATCCTCTACACACTGACTTGCCTAAATGATAGTCAAAAACTGTCTTATTTCAAATGGAATTTCTTAGTTTATTCATGTATAGATACCATTTAATTCTTTTAAAAGCAACTGAAGGAAAAAATATTCTATATCACTGACTTTCTGTTTCCAAAAATAGGGATCACAAGGAACTTCCCCTTCTGGGTTCTTTTAGGAGCTATTTTTAACCATGCATGCACAGACTTGATCGGAAGTTTGAAATTTCACTTTATTGAAAAAACGGCGGAAACCTACCGAAAATGCAAACATATCTGGCTAATATCTCACTGTATGGTATGCTGTAGACAAAATTCTGTCTATTTGAGTCTGTAAAAAGGTATTAAAGGGAGTTGAAGAGAAGAATTGAGCATATTGTAAATACCACAGTAATAGGTTGTTTCAGTATACATGTATTTGAAATAAATGCAATATCATTAACCCAAATGCGCTTTACTTATTTTATAAATGCAGTTACATACATTCACCACACATAGGGGGGAGGGTTTGGATCCAAGAAAATGAGTTTAACCCCACCACAATTTTTGCACCTGTCCCAAGTCAGGAATATGTTGATCATTGGCTTGTCCTTGTCTTCTTATAAAATTTTAGTTTCTTGATATTTGGGTTATTGGATGTGGTTTGTTTCCATTGATTTATTCACTTTTTTACCTTTTTGGGGCCATTTAGGGCTTACTATATGGTGTGAGGTTCCTCACTGTGTTGAAGACCATATGGTGACCCCTAGATGTTTTGTTTTAAGTCGTTTTAACCAGGATATGGGATGTTGTCTCCTTGACATTTACCCCATTTCCTTTCTTTTTCATATACAGATTCTATAAATTGATCCGATATAATGGATATATTATTACCATAAAATGCTGTTGATTAGATATAATGGACATCTCTGTAACATTGATTTAATGCTGTGGATCAAATATAATGAAGATGTCTCTACCATAAAATGTTGTGTGTCTAAATTAAATGGACATGTTCTTACTGTGCAATCAAATGCACATCATAAAGTGGACATGTCCTCATCAAATGCTGTTAAGTAAATTTTAAGACATGTTCCATCAAATGTCGTGGATCAAATTAGTGGACATGTCCTTATCAAATGCTGTGGATCAAATATATTGGACATGTCCTTATTATCAAATTCACTTTGCATAATGGGCATATCTTTGTAAATCAAATATAATGAACATGTCCTTATCTTCAAATGCTGTGGATCAAATATAATAGAAATGTCCTTATCCTAAAATACTGTGGATCAAATGGACAAGTACTTATCATTAAACGCTGTTTATCAAATATTATTGACATGTCCTAATGATCAAACATCAAAATGTAACTTAGATTTAATTACCATCAAATGCTGTGGAAATTTAGCATCATATATAACTGGTTTCTTTATTGCCTTTAGTTCATGTGTAGCAATGGTTGCTGCCTGTCTCTTTTGACATATCTCATCATGGAGTTTTGTCTGCAAAAAAATACAGCATAGCTTTTTAACCATTGTTCATGTTGTTATCCGGGAAGATTAATCATGATAATCATGTAATAGCAATAATCTCTCCACAATAAGAAATTCTAAACACAGTTATACTTAAAAGAGAAAAAATCTTCTCTTGCTAAGGAATATTTCATTTAGATATTCAGTGGAACTTCAATTACTCAAACTACAATAACTTGAACACTATGGATGTCTCAAACCCTTTTTCTGGTCCCTTTGTTCAAGTTTAAACATAGTTTGACCTTGAAAACTTGAACATCCCTCTAAATCTGTCCCTCCAGGTGTTCAAGCCATCCAAGTTCTACTGTACAACATGTACAATTTACATATACATTGCTCCCTCGTTATACCGACCCCTCTTTAACGGCGGTCCCCCAATTATCCCCAAGCACTTTCAAGGTACATTTTTCAAAAAGCTGCATAATTTCTATGTCATTTTTTTCCCTCGATATATCGTCACCCTCACTTATTGCCAAAATTTCCCCCAGTGCCAAAGGTGGCGATATAACGAGGGTGCACTGTATAATAAAGAAAACAAAATTCCATATCAATAGTTCCAGCTGTCAAGTTTGCAAATATATACATTTCCATCAAAATTAGTTAAATCTGTTCAATGTTCTCTTACCATGCTTACGGGTACTTAAATTTATTATATAGTTTTTGACTGGTTGTTGTATGTCTGTCCATGAAAGTATTATATTGATAATATTTCCATGGTCTGTCATTCAATTAAACATGCGTTATATGGATCGTTGCATATTCTCTTTGTTCCATTTTAATTTGTGGACTGTTAATTTTCTCTGTCTTTAACGAGTGGTTGTGTGTGTGTTCTGTTTTATGTTCTCTAACTTTTATGATTGGTTATATGTCTGTGTGTGTTCTGTTTCATATTTTACAAAAGGATATGGAGTAAATGTACATGAGACCATAACACATTTGTTAACTCCAACTGCAATAATTTTAATGAGCTGTGTGGCCATTTCGAAAATTTATTCCTCATAAGCAGCACTAGAACCCAAACAAAGGAAATCCATAATTTCAAAAAATGTTAAAATGCATAAAACCAAACAAAATCCGAATAATCAGTCAGATCAAATATAGCTAAGGACACAACTACGATGGTGGGAGTTAATGTTCTCTGTCTTTAAAGAGTCATTATATGTGTGTGTTCTTTATTATGTTTTCAAAAAGTATTTTCATTTTTTCTTAAGAAGGGAATGCTAATTTAACAATAACTGACACTTAATTGATATTATCAACAAGTGAGGACCCTAACAGATGTCTCGGCTGTCCCTGCATGGCCTCTTAATTGATATGAAATCTAAATGAACTGATCAGAAAACTGAACATACTCACTAGACCGTGAATTGAGGTCAAGGACAAAAGTCATCTGCCAGACTGACATGCAATACCCAAGACCAACCTACATACCAAATATTATCAACCTACCACTTCTAGTTATTTAGAAATGGACTTAAGCAGAGAAACTTAACGTGGCCACTAGACCGTGAAATTGAGGTCAAGGACAAAGGTCACTTGCCAGACTGACATGTACTACCCAAGACCAACCTACATACCAAATTTTATCAACCTATCACTTCTAGTTATTGAGAAATGGACTTAAGCAGAGAAACTTAACGTGGCCACTAGACCGTGTAATTGAGGTCATGGACAAAAGTCACCTGCCAGACTGACATGTACTACCCAAGACCAACCTACATACCAAATATTATCAATCTACCACTTCTAGTCATTGAGAAATGGACTTAAGCAGAAAAACTTAACATGGTCACTGGACCGTGGAATTGAGGTCAAGGTCACATGACGTTATGTCTGTCAGGTAGCACTTGATAAGTACTACCACTGGACAAAATATGATGTTCCAGGGATGGCTCTGGCTTCTGAATATCTGTCGCCAGAAAAATTGCCAACTTGTATTTTTTGTCGCCAGTTACAAAACTTTGGCGCCAATTAGGAAGCATCCAATTGGTTTTCTAGGTCAGACAATGGATTTTTGTGCTGTCTTTCCGTTCTATTTTGTATTCTTTTGTTTTGATGGCACAAATTTTTTTATCATTTACATGCTTTGCTGTTTCGGTTTGAATCGTATGCTTAACATTCCTTGTTTGCTGCCTTTTGCGGGTACTATTTTCAAACTTTTCATAGTTATGTCCTTCAATTTCAAAGTCGTTAATGTTTTTATCCCCCTTACTATGCAGGATTTTTTTTTAATCTTTTTTCTTCATCATTTATATGCATTGATAATTTGGTTTGAATTACATGCTTTATATTCCTTATTTGCTAGCTTTTTCTTTGAGTGCAACCTCCCAAGCCATGCCATTCAAAACTCTTCTAAGAAAATATGGCATTGGTAACTCCAAGATGAGGGAAAATGGTAAAATTTATGACATTAATTTGCACTGGTCAAGTTAAAAATAAGTATAATCCTTGTTCCAAAAAATTCCAAAAGGGAATATACTGTATTTATTGTCCTTCACTAACCTTTTTCCAGACGTTTCGGCCTTAGGCCTTCATCAGTAAAAATCTATTCCTTCACTCTACATGGTGTACCTTCTGTTGTTCTCTCTATAACAATGTTGTGACTGTAGCTCTTGTTTACTATACTAAATCCAAGTATAGTAAACAAGAGCTACAGTCACAACATTTTTATAGAGAGAACAACAGAAGGTACACCATGTAGAGTGAAGGAATAGATTTTTACTGATGAAGGCCTAAGGCCAAAACGTCTGGAAAAAGGATATTGAAGGACAATAAAAATAAGTAGTTTATCTTTCAATAGGTCAATAAAAGTATTAAACAAAAATTGAATTTGCAATTATTTGTATAAAGTTTGTTAAACTTTAATATTATCCCTTAAAAGTAGTTCAATTTTTCATTTTACAAAAATGTTTTATAAGAATTGATATACAATTTTTAGTAAAAAGTAACACTCAAAAGCCTCTTTAATTTCATTTTCACAACAAAGAAAAGGGGAAGTAACTCAACTTCTTAATTGCGTAATTTAATACATTTCTTTTGGTGAACATTTATGAAAATAAGAAGTGATATTAACATGATTAAACGAAAAAAAATTAAGAGTATAAAATATTAGTGTATAATATACTCTTTCAATTCCTTTGATCATGTTGATTGCTTTGATTGAGCTTGTATCTGTCACAAGTCATTTTGGCATGTACACAAGGTAAATAAACACATCAATCGACAGGTAAAGTCACCCTGCAATCAACCATGTCAACAGATGACCGGAAATAATCAATTGACTGCAATATAATTTGTTGCCAGAGGCTATGAATTGACATTAAATTATTACATATGATTATTTTAACAAAAATCATGAAAGGTACCACCTAAGAAGGATAAAAATTGGATAATACCGGCAAGTTGATTTGAAAAACATTGTTGCCAAAAAAATCGCCAGGAATGAATTTTTTGTTGCCAGAATGAAAATAAAATCACAAATTGCAACATTGGCAAAGCCCAGTGCCATCCCTGTGTTCCTACATCAAAGGGGTTTCAAAATATCCTGTATTAAGTAAAAGTTAACGCCGTCGCCATAGTTTGCATGCTTATGTTTTGCTTTCCGCGACTTTCGCTGCGGGCAAGACAAAAACTGATGTTTGAATTTCCTGCTTATTCTCATAATAAAATGGGAGATGACTCATGAAGGAAAATACCAGAGTTCTAAATGAATGTCTACAAAACAAAAGGTGGCATCTTTTTGCTGTGCTTGCGAAGTTGGAAACTTAATTGGCTTTCTTGTGCTTTGTGCGAATTGTAAAGGATATATACGTATGCGGATATAAGACATTTTGAGTTCATTATCAAAAATATAAAATGACTTGCATCAAAACAATCTAGTACAAACAAATGGAAACATACATTTGATATTTACCGTGTATTTAAAAAAAATCTTCATCAAAAATTGTCTAAATACTGTAAAAGATTCCAGTACCTGTTATATGATCTTAACCAAATGTCGTGTAAACCAAACCCCTGTCTAACATGAATGAAATGTTCACTCCAAAAAGGGTTTGGTTTAGACAATTTTCAATGTACATGTACGTACTGTTTTTCCTTGTTTTGCTACAAAGTAATTACATGGCTTATAAAAAATCATGTATAACCTGCATATGGTTGTTTGTACATGAAGATTTTTACCTGAAGTGTTATGAAGTGCTTGTAGATCATTAAAGATTTCTTGAAGTACAGTTGCCTTACAATACAACAAAGTATATACTGACGGACTGACAACACTGCTGGCGTCACTTGTACTGTGTAACCTTCATCTTCAGGAAAGTGTAAAATGCTGATCATATCTCTTACAACCTCTTCAATCTCTTTCGACTTTTTACCCTTTTTCTTTTTTGGTTTTTTATCTTTTTTACCAGACTGCTCTTGCTCTTTCTTTATATTGTTAGAAAGATAATCAAGAACTGACTTTGTTGGGCATTGTTCAACAAGTTTACCAAAACGCCTGTCTTTAAATTTATTTCCTTTCAGATTTAACTCTTTTAATTTTGGACACTGACTTAATTCACTTGGTACTGCTGTTATCTTATTATTAGACAAGTCCAATAAATTTAGGTGGGGCAATTCTGATATTTCTGACTGAATCTCCTCTATCTGGTTGTCATTTGCGTAAATTTGACTTAGGTGGACAAGTTCCTCAGAATAAATTCCATCTGGTAGTGTGGTTAACTTGTTCTTTGAAATGTTGAACACATGGAGAGATGTCAAACTTCCTATTGATGGAAATTCATCAATTTCATTCATACTACAATTTAATGTTTGAAGTTCAGTCAAGGTAGATATGCTTTCTGGAATCGCCTGCAGTTCATTATTTGAAACATCTAGACATTTTAACTTTTTCAACTTGGAAATGGTATCAGGAATGCATTTAAGCTTGTTATGATCCAAGACCAAGTTAGTTAAATTAGTCAAACAGCCCAAGTCACTTGAAAGTTCTGTCAGGCATGTATGAGAGAAGTCTAAATAATTTAGATTATTTAACTGATAAAGTCGGTTATCTACTCCATTTTCCTCAATGTATTTAGATATTTGAGACCCTTGTAACTTCAATTCATGGCGGTTTTCTTGTATTGCAACACTTATTTCTGTCCATGTGGAAGTCATGATTCCCAGAATCAGTGTTGATCTAGCGCTTCAAAAATGCCGTGTCTGTCTCGCGCCGGTATAGACGAATTGATATTGGAAAAAAACTTTGATGTATTTTAATATACAGTACAGTTTATTTTTCCTTCAATAATAAAAATAAATCACTTTTAATTCATTATCCGATAAAACAATGCCAAAAATATTAAAATGTATTCACTCGGAACAGTTACCCGTTACCGCTTTCTAATTTTCATGTCATGATCTGGGTGTTAAAAATGTTTCAATGGGGCGAATCTGAAAATTTTATATTTTGATCACAATTTACAATGTCAAACAGTAGGTATGTGGTCACAGAAGTGTCTAAATAGTTAATGAGAAGTTCGAATTCATGTTAACCAATACAAAAAGTGTTCCTGGTTACAACACACGGTAGATGTTGTCTCCTGATCCAAGACCGCCTCGACATCATCAGTCCGATCATAACTTATCCCATGATCATGTTATCCTGGAACATTCTGATAATTGGAACAGTCACCTCAATCCTCAATCTTATGGCCTAATGGCACCAATTTTCACTTCCGTGCTGTCTATTTTCTCCACCCTCAATTACACAGCTAAGAACTATATTGATGTCATCAGAGATATAAAAGAATATATGGAAGACCTTAGGCTGAAGGGAGTTGCTACAACAATACTGTGGACACCCGGCCATGCAGGAATATCAGGAAACGATGAGGCAGACCTCCTTGCCAAAGAAGCAGCAGAAGAAGTGAGACATTTACCACCAGATGATAACATCATGACTCTTCAAGACATCAAAAAAGCAGCAGAAAAGAGTACAGAAATAAAATGGCAAAGAAGATGGACCATCGGAGATAAGGGCAGAGAACTATTTGAGAAAATCCCAACAGTCTCTCAAACACCAATATAAATGATATATGATTACCCAAGTAAACATATGTTCTCAACTTTCATCCAATTAAGAACAGGATACTCAATGTTAAATACTTATAGACATACATGTAAGGTGGGACAGACCAACATTTCACCACTGTGCAAATGTGGAAAAAAGGAAACAGAAGCACACTTCCTTCTAGAATTCCAACAGTACGAGGAGGAAAGACAAATAATGTACACTAAAATATCAAATGACCTGGGAATTAGAAACATAAATCTTGCCACTCTACTAACACCACAAGATGGCAAAAAAACAGAGGAAACAAAGAACAAGTTGGAGATTGTAGCGTCATTTATTCAATCAAAAGGACGCTTCCAGACCCTCAATTCTTAATCTAACTACGGACATGCGCAAGCACTACAGTGACAATGTACTGGTAGAAAAAGCCACCTGGAGAAAATAGACAGCAAGGAAATGAAAATTGGTGCCATTAGGCCATAAGATTGAGGATTGAGTTGACTGTTCCAATTATCAGAATGTTCCAGATATCTGGATGCGATACGATAATATCATGATATGTATCAGGTATTGTAAATCTTGTTTCCAGGACATAAATTCAGCAGATATCAAGACCATGACATTCATTGTACAATTGTTTTAATATTTGAGACATGTATAAATGTAATCGAATTTTAGTAATTATATTGATTTATAAGCAGTGGGAGCATTCTCAATGGCGATTTCGTTTACATCTACGACTTCCGCCATATTGGCGTCAATTAAACACAGATCGGATCGGATGCGGTTGTATAAAACAAAGCTGTTTTCGATATCACTATACGATAAGGGAATCGTCATCACTTTGGATCCATATAATTGATTCATCCATGAATAGTTACCCCTCTACTAATCACAATGGAGCACTGAGTCACTGACTGTGACAGAATAAACACCAAGGTTAAAAGGTTGTTTATATACCCAGAAATTCTGCAAATGTACGCTTACACTATCATCAGTGCAATTTTGAGACGAAATATCAGCTCTTGTCCAAGTAAGATCAGTAGTAAAGATCAGCCCAAATAAAATGATACATGTATGTGTGCGTCCGGTTACCCGACCGACTCTAATTATTTTTCCTTCCAACCCTAGCATTTTTTTCCCATACTTCAAAATGTTCTTGTGTGACCTCGATCATTTGAGTGGTCATGGTGGTAGTCTCTGTCTTCCGTTGTGTGGGCAGCAACACCAGGCTTTCCGAAATGTGCCGGTCTGTCGGTCCTGACCGGCATTTTTGAGTCTGGACCGGCAAATAATTATCCGTGTCGGACCAGAGGACCAGCAAGAGATTTCATCTGTCCATTGGTTGTTGCCTCTGTTTATTTGCATGTCAATAGAAAATGTTTCAACCGGTCTTGAAAGTATAACATTCCTTGCTTTCTTTATTAAATTTTTGCTTTAGAATGTAAGCTTTATCCAATTTTGACTACGAAATCGCAAATGGCTGACTTCCGATTTTGTACATCAGAACCGGAACGTAGAAAACATGATTTTTTGCCGGATTTTCGTCATAATGGTCCGGCAAGTTCACTTACGGTCCGGCAATTTTTCTTGCTTGTCGGACCAAATGACCGGCAGAATTTTTCAACTTTCGGAAAGCCTGCAACACCACACAGATGTGTCGATTTGAGTATTTCTACAGCCGCTAGCATTATCCATCAGAAAAAGCACGAAAAATACAATCACAGGATTCCCAACTCCTGTGGTCAAATAGCCATTTTCAGTCGTCAGATTGCATTTTCTGTTTTAGTGGTATGACTAAATACCGGAAATACGGCAATGTTACGCATACAACATGTACAATGCAATGGACGATAAATATGTAGCAAAAAAAAATTCTGCCGACTTACCAACCCTATTTTCAAATTCCTTGTAACCGGAAACACACATATATTTTTTTGGGCCTCAAGGAACGAAGCTATATGTCATAACTGCCTGATACTAGAATATGCATGCATCTCATTGGACCCAGTAACACAGAAAAACACCAGAGATGTTGAAATGGTGCAAAAACAAGCAGCAGGCTTTATTACTGGAGACTGCAATACCACCAGTAGTGTATCAGTCATGTTGCAACAACTACAATGGACCACATTACAAGAACGCAGGAAAAGAGATATAGTATATATCCTTCCAGATCAAGTGGATTACGATATTTCTCTAGTTCGAGATAGATAAATTTGTGATTCAACATGCGAGCTTTAGTGAGCATGTTAAAATAAGAAATTTAACTATCGAGAATGGAGAAATATCGTAATCCACGAGCAAACGGAAGGATATTTTGTTTCTCCCATGACTTTTACTGTGTTTCAGGTGCATATTCAATGGTTCAGCACGGTTGTCAACGTTTGCCGCGCTATCTGAAAGCCTAGTAACGATGATGTCACAATAGACTTTATGAATGAAATGAAATGTTGCGGGAAACATCACGCAGAAATTTAACCAAAGTGTGGTTAAAAATAATATGTATTTTTAATCAACTGGGTTAGCACGCGAAGAATTGGAGAACAAAGGTTATCATGCTCCTCACATAGTTCATCATCTAGTAGCAATACCACCAGACACCTCCTGCCCAGGGGAGCAAGTACATTGTACAACTAGAGGTAATGACACCAGATTTCAACTCCCTAACTTCAGGACTCGGATCCACCAACAGTCATTTTTTCCATCTGCAATATGCCTGTGGAACAATTAACTTACCATCCATGCTGCCAACTCAATTTCTGTAGAAGGATTCAAGGACAGCCTCCATAATTTTAAAGATGACAATTGCCCAACATCAGACCATCACTTTTTTCCTGTACTTGTATGTAGTGCCATAATGATGTTTTGACAAGAGCTTCTACAAATAGTTCACTGTACTGAAGATTTTTCTGTTGGGCATTTACATAAGTCATTTGTAACAATACACTAGTGGTGATTTTCAAATTATGGAAGATCTATTCTTCTGTAAAAGACAGCCTATAGAAGACAAGGCAGTGTGAAATTGTCTTACAATGGTAAACGTCAAATCCAACTTTACGATTTGTTTGACGTCACAGTTGTTACCATAATAAACTCTCTGAATGATTTGACATCACAGATGAAAACTCCACAAGGAAAGGCAAGTTTTGCTTTCCTTCAGTTTGATCGTTGTATTTTACCTAAAAAATAGCTTCTTATACTTGACGAAAATTAAAGATAGGGAAATCTTCCATTTTTGTGAGAATTTTTTTACCCTTTTTAGCTCAACTGGCCTAAAAGGCCATGTGAGCTTTTGCCATCACTATGCATCCGTTGTCCATCTGTCAACAATTTCAAAAAACCTTCTCTTCTGAAACTGCTGGGTCAAATGTAAGCAAACTTGACTTGAATCATCACCAGGGTATGGCTTCTCAAAATTGTGTTCAATTAGTCGGCTGGTCAAACAACATGGCCGCCATTGCTAAAAATAGAACATAGGGATAAGTTGCAGTTTTTGGCTAATAACTTGAAACCGTTACAGAAATAAAAAATCTGACAGGATAAAAATGATCAGCATGATGAGATCTACTAACAGTGCAATTTTGAAGAAAATCTGACAACCCATCTCTGAGTTATATATGTAGCCCTTTTTCCATAAAATTTTCAAAATTTTGGCATTTTTTATTTTTTTACTATTATCTAAATTTATGTAAATTCTAAAACCGAAGGATTAACTCCCTCCATCGGAGTTTTGTCCTTTGCTATATTTGATATTGCTGAATATTCGGATTTCGTTTGGTTTTATGCATTTGAAACATTTTTTTGAATATGGATTTCCTTTGTTTGGGTTCTAGTGCTGCTGATGAGGAGTTGATTTCGAAATGGCCATACAGCTCATTGAAATTATAGCAGTTGGAGTTAACATATGTGTTATGGTCTCATGTTCATTTACTCCATATCCTTTCATAAAATTTTTAATTCAAAAAGTGTAACAGACAGAGGTCAAGTGTAAATTGCAAAAATGTACAGCATAATTATCAAGATCTACCCACCGTGAAATTTTGAAGAAAATCCATAAACCCTTGTAGAAGTTATTGCCCTTTTTTTCAACGAACTTTTTAAATTTTCGTATTTTTATGCCCCCGTGAAACGATGTTTCAGGGGACATATAGTTTTTGGTCTGTCTGTCTGTTTATTTGTCTGTTTGTCCACAAAAAACTTTATCATTGGGTATATCTTTTGAATGGTAAATGATAGGGCTCTCATATTTTGCATGTGTATTCCTTGTGGCAAGACCTTTTAATTGGTACCAGAATAGATGATACCAAAATTTTGGACCTCATGACCTTGACCTTGACATGTGATGGACTTTTTGAAAAAAATAATAAACTGTTACATTGGGTATATCTTTTGAATGGTAACTGATATGGCTTTCATATTTTGCATGTGCATTCCTTGTGGCAAGACCTTTTAATTGGTACCAGAATAGATGACCTTGTGACCTTGTTCTTGGGCTGTGAAGAACTGTATAAAAACTTTAACATTGAGCATATCTTTTGAATGGTAAGTAATAGTTCTTTCATAGTTTGCATGTGTATTCCTTGTGGAGATACCTTTCAATTGGTACCAGACTGCCAGTATATTTGACTTGTGACCTTGACCTTGGCATGTGACTGTCCAGTAAAATTTCACAAAAAAAAAAATTATATAATATATATATATACCAAACAACATGGCCGCTGTTACTAAAAATAGAACATAGGGGGTAAATTGCTGTTTTTTGCAAATTACTCAAAAACCATTACAGATATCAAAATTCTGACATGGAGGTAAAAATGATCAGCGTGATGAGATCTACCTGCCCTGCAATTTTGGAGAATATCCGTTTACCCGTCTTGGAGTTATTGCCCCTTTTCCGTAAAATTTTCAGTTTTTCGTTACTTCTGGTCTTATATATTGAAATTGAAAGAAGATAGAAGTGAAGTTTGTTAAACAAAAATGGTCAGCATAGTAAGATCTACATGTCCTGCAATTTTCAAGAAAATCTGACTACCCACATAGGAGTTATTGCCGCTTTTTTTTTGAATTTTCACAATTTTTGAACGTGTTTACTTTTATTTCGAAAACTGTTTGAGATAAAGGTTAAATGTGAATTGCAAAAGTGTTGAGGTTTTCCAGAGCTACAATTTCTACATATGTCCAGCAGGTTCACATCTCATCCAAGATGACCACCAGCGGGGAAGATAGTTTAACATAGGACCCTATGGGAAATGCATTCAAAGATCTTCTCCTCTGAAACCACTGAGCCAATGGGGACCAAATTTTGTCACAATAGTCCTTGGGTGGTCCCCTTTAAAGTTTGTGATTTTTGCGTTTGTACCTCATCCAAGATGGCTG
>MJUU01014687.1:23604-38178 GCA_002080025.1 Modiolus philippinarum | reverse complement strand
GGGAACATAGTTTAACATAGGGACCCTATGGGAAATGCATCCAAAGATCTTCTCCTCTGAAACTACCAAGCCAAACTGAACCAAACTTGGTCTCAATAGTCCTTGGGTGGTCCCCTTTGAAGTTTGTGATTTTAATGTTCTTACCTCATCCAAGATGGCCGCCAGTGTGGAACATAGTTTAACATAGGGACTCTATGGGAAATGCATTCAAATGTCTTCTTCTCTGAACCTACTGAGCCAAACTTGGTTACAATTGTCTTTGGGTGATCCCTTCCAAATTTGTGATTTTTAGTTTGTACCTCATCCAAGAATGAAAATGTAACATCTGCTGAACTGATTTATAGTATGAATGAGTGGTCTATAGGTGACAATGAATAAAACCAGTGACCAGGTGAGCGATTCAGGCTCATGTGAGCCTCTAGTTCTGTTTCCTTGTGGAAGTTGAAAAGTATTTTAAACATTTACTATAGGTGGTACTGGGAACAGGCTTGTAGAGGATGATGGGATTGGTATTGCAATAGCGCTTAGCCAGATTTATAAATATAGATATGATAAAAAGAATAAGACCAGTAATCAGTAATGTATAAATTTAAAACCAGAAGTTAATAAATAAAGATGAGGTATTGTGCAATAATCAATAATATACAAATACTAAAAAAAACTTTTCAATTGTGTTATACAAAGGGTGATTGTAGTTTGTGGAGATACTTAGGCAATGGAGAACGAAAGGTGGAAAGAGATAGAATTGCGTTTTTTGCGGAAGAATAGAGCTACCCTAGGAAAATGCAAGAACAATTACAAACAAACAAAAGCACAAAACTACTTTGAGTTGCTGTTGGCAGAAAATTAGAGGTTTGATTGAATCAGTAACTGTTTTATCACATGTGCAGACCAACAGAAGAAATTACAAAGAAGTACCGAGAAAGGCTTCAAGTATTGATTTGAGTATACAAATACATCATGAGCCACCACACCATTGTCAATCAAACACGCAATTTTCTATCCAAGGCTATTCCATAGCCTATCGTATCGTTTTTATTTCATAAAAACCATTATCCGATTTATATCATCCACTTATGTTTATAAAGTCCCCTCGTGTTTTCTAGTTTATGATGAAATGTTTCTTGATATCTATAGAATTTTTTTTGTAAAAAAGATTTTTTAAATCATTCAGCAGTGAGGGAACTCAATTTTTTTTCACACTCGCCATTTTGGCTAGAGTAGTTTACTTACAGCTCGCAAAATTCCCTTTACACTCGCCAAATTTTGCAGTTTATCAAGTGGGTTAAACTTGGCAAAAGGTCCCATTTGGCTAAAAGGAGAATAATTATAGTAAAAAATCATCCCACCCTTTTATCAGCTTAAATTTTTTAATATGAAATCAATTGGACGGTGTTCCAAAAAAATATGATCAAATATAAATTGTTCTCAGGAACGTCAATTATGCACAATATCTACTTTTAACAGCAAAAACTTCTGATTTAATCTCGGTTGCCTTTCAAAGTTTCGCGGTTAAGTCAGTAGTTTATAAATATTGACAAGTTATAAACATCGAAATTCACGCTATATTTAGACAGCAACCATATGGTTTCCACCAACGCTAGAAATCGAAAGTGTCTTTGCTTCGATCTGCGCATGACAATTTCAAAGGGAGATAACACAATTTTGAATAAATTCAGACAATTATAATGTGATTGGCTAATTAAAATAGACTGCTTGATGGATATTGATTAACAATTAATTTGGTTCCAGGGGAAAACCTGATACGGCAGTTTCATTGATTTTATTAATGATCCAAAGAATACTTGAACGGACATATCTCGTGACCGGTAACTTGTCCCAAAAGTTCCACTCGCCAAACTGGCGAGTGTGGAGTTCTTGGCACTCGCCAAATGAGAACTTAACTCGCTTTTGGCGAGTTGGCGAGCGGTGAGTTCCCACACTGTTCAGCATATTTTCTTCATTTATGCACTTTCGTTTTTACAGGTATTTATATATGTATTATATATATCAATGATGAGGGATGTTACTAAAAATATCTTATTTCATTTCTTCTCTTCTGTGTATTTCTCCACTTTTGGGGAACCAGTATTGATGATCCCTGGTGTGATCAAAGTGCTGATAATACTGATAGACAGAACACCATGAGTTGGCTATAAATGTTCAAAAAAGGGGGGGAGGTGAAAATTGTTTTCTTAATAATGCTTGGGTAAAGATTGGAAGGGTTCATTTGGGTGACTTCTGTGTTTGCATCCAATTGCAATCATCATTTAATGTGATTAAACTTTTATGTTGATACCAGAATTTATTTCTACAAATTATTTTGTCAGAAGGACATTCATTGTTCAAAGTTTCTTCTTTACTTCTACCCGGGGGCATAAGTGTTTCACAAAACACATCTTGTTTGTCTTTTATTCCCAAAACTATAGAAGATGAAGGTTAAGTGTAAATTGATGAAATGTTTGCCATGCTATGGCGACTTCAAAACTGGTTTTGAAAATTGTTCGTTGACTGCCATTTTTAAAATGGCCGGCAAAAAAGGCGGGAAAATTCAACATTGTCCCATTTCAATGAAATTTGGTTTCCAAATAGATACCGGTATTAATGTTGTGACTTCAAAACCTGTGCTGAAAATTGTTCATTAACCGCCATTTTCAAAATGGTTGCCCAAAAAGGAGGGAAAATTCAACATTGTCCGATTTCAATGAAATTTTGTTTCCAAAATTGATTGATGTCGCAACTTCAAAATCAATGTTAAAAATTATTTGTTAACTGCCATTTTCAAAATGACTGCCAAAAAAGACGGAAAAATTCAACATTATCTGATTTCAATTAAATTTGGTATCCAAGTGGATATTAATGTCAGTGTTCAAAATTGTTTGTTGACTGCCATTTTCAAATGGCTGCCAAAAAAGGTGAAAAAATTCAATGTTGATTGATTTCAATGAAATTTGATTTCCAAATAGGTATCGATGTTGCATCTTCAAAACCATGAAAACTGATGTTGAAAATTGTTTGCTGACGGATATTTTCAAAATGCCTGCCAAAAAAAGGAGGGAAAATTCAACATTGTCCTATTTCAATAAAAAATTTGGTTTCAAAATAGATATTGATGTTGCGACTTCAAAACTGATGTTGAAAATTGTTGAATTTACAAAATGATGTCTCGACTTCAAAACTGGTGTGGAAAGTGGTCCTAGCAAGAATGTTTTTTGTCAAAAAAGCCCAACAAAGAAATATAGTAAAACATGATCAGACTTTGAATACAGTTCAAGATATTAGAGTTGTTTGAGCTACGAAAGTTTGAGAAACTGAAGATCAACTGCATGACTTACAATGTTACCTTGATTGTGGCAACTGAAAGCCAGGTGAGCGATACAGGCTCCTTGGAGCCTCTGGTTTTACTAGGGGTTAAGACGAAATTTCTCACACTCATGTAAGATATCCCTTATCTTTGATAAGGTCTATTGTAAGAAATTATTAAGGTTATGTGCAAAAAATTCGGCGTTGGTCTCGCTTGTGCTTTCTTCGAGTAATGTACCTTGATGGTCTTATCTGGTGCACTAAATCCCCTTCAGTATTGCTTGTTGTATTTTAGGTGGTGGATTGATTAGGAGCAGGATAATGGTTAGGGATTTTGGTGTTTCTTGGAATCGTCCAGTATTGCACAGTTTCAGATCCTTGACTACTGCTTCAATGGTATTGTGTTTCTTTTGCCTTTGCACTCACAAGATACCTAAGTTTCATAGGTATCATATGTGACAGTCCTGGAAGGTATGTTGGATTATACCCCAAGGTTGTGTCAACCTAATATCCAAGTGATTTGACCCAGACTCTCCAGTCAGAAATCATAGCATTTTTAGCTCACCTGACCCGAAGGGTCAGTGTGAGCTATTGCCATCACTTGGCGCCTGTCCATCTGTCCCTCCGTCCGTCCGCCCGTCCGTTGTCCATTAACTTTTCACATTTTCAACTTCTCCTCTGAAACCACTGAAGCAAATTCAACCAAACTTTACAGGAATGATGTACTAAAGGTCCTTTACAAAGATTGCTCATTTCATTCCAATCCAACAAAAAACATGGCCGCCAGCACGGAACTTAGGTTAACATTGGACCCTATAAGATATCACATTTTCATCTTCTCCTCTGAAACTACAGCAGCAAATTCAACCAAACTTTACAGGAATGATGTACTAAAGGTTCTTAACAAAGACTGCTAATTTCATTCTGATTTGATAAAAACATGGCCGTCAACACGGAACATAGTTTAACATTGGACCCTATAGGAAAATCACATTTTCATCTTCTCCTCTGAAACCATTGAAGCAAATTCAACCAAACTTTACAGGAATGATGTACTAAAGGTCCTTAACAAAGATTGCTCATTTTGTTCTGATCCAACAAAAAACATGGCTGCCAGCGCGGAACTAAGGTTTAACATTGGACCCTTTGGGAAGATCACATTTTCATCTTCTCCTCTGAAACAAAGGAAGCAAACTCAACCAAACTTTACAGGAATGATGTACTTAAGGTCCCTTACAAAGATTTCTCATTTCGTTCCGATCTGATAAAAAACATGGCTGCCAGCACAGAACCTAGTTTAATATTGGACCCTATGGGAAAATCACATTTTCATGTTCTCTTCTGAAACCACTGAAGCTAATTAAACAAAACTTTACAGGAATGATGTACTAAGGGTCCTTAACAAAGATTGCTCATTTCATTCCGATCAGATAAAAAACATGGCCGCCAGCACAGAACCTAGTTTAACATTGGACCCTTTGGGAAAATCACATTTTCATCTTCTCTTCTGAAACCACTGAAGCAAATTCAACCAAAGTTTACAGGAATGATGTACTAAAGGTCCTAAACAAAGATTGCGCATTTCGTTCCAATCCGATAAAAAACATGGCCACCAGCACGGAACCTAGTTTAACATTGGACCCTATGGGAAAATCACATTTTCATCTTCTCCTCTGAAACCACTGCAGCAAATTCAACCAAACTTTACAGGAATGATGTACTAAAGGTACTTCACAAAAATTGCTCATTTCATTTAGATCCGCTAAAAAAATGGCCACCAGTGCAGAACATAGTTTAACATTTGCCCGTTATGAGAATACCATCCTTTTCATCATCTTCTCTGAAACTATTCAAGCAAATTTAACTAAATATATAGAAGATCCTTTGCAAGAATTACTCATTTAAAAAGGATCAGAAAAAAACACAGGTGCTAATAATGGAGAACATAGCTAAACATTAGACCCCATTGGTAATAAACTTCATTTTTGGACATGCTCAACATTGGACGAGGCATAGAAGCATTTTGTCAGGTGAGCGATACAGGCTCAGTCTCTGAGCCTCTAGTTTCTGTAACCTTCTTGTTATATTCTATGTCAAAAATTACACTCAATTAAGGCACTCATTTTTAATTATAGGCCGTCACTCCAGAAACTCGAAATTGGTCAATTAAAATAGATTTTTTAGTAATTGTGGTATGAAAGCAAAAAAAGGAACTTGATGTATTTATAGCTATATACAGAATTTTCTCCAGTACCTTCTTGCCAACAAATTAAATCCACCTTAGAGCTCTCCCCAGTTGGCATTGCCGCTGTAATACTTTTAGGATGATTTTGAGAAAACTTGCATGTAAAAAAAAATGTTCCTTTTGAATTTTCCAGGTATCACATCAAAAAGTAAAACCTGAAAAAGCACTGGTGATTCCAAACAGGAATAAATATCAAACATGAATTCCATTTATGGCGGATTCCCTGGCTCAATAACAATTATATTTGCAATTCTTCAATGAACATACCAATATTCCTCAAGTAACACCTATAACAACTCCTTCAAAACTCCTATCTTTTCTTTGTCAATCAACCAATCAAGATTCTATAGAATTCTTTTGTATACCAATTTGTCATTACTGGAGTATCAAGGTAAACCCCTTCAGGCAGTACAAATTGGTATACAATAGAATTTCTTTAGAATCTTGATTGGTTGATTGGAAAATAAAAGACAGGAGTTTAGAAGGACTTGTTATATGTGTTACTTTAGGAATATTGGTATGTTCATTGAAGAATTGCAAATATAATACGTTAAAGAGCCAGGAAACCTGCCATAAGAGTATGGCAGTTTGTGAAAATCCATGTCTTACTAAGTTCACAAGTGACAAGGCTGACAAATTAGATTATGATATGATGATTATCATAATAACTAAACACCCATCACAAGGTCATGTTTCTATCCACACAAAAAATGGTAGACTTTTTTTTTTACCATCTGCTTCATCAACTCCTTTATATACAACCGCAAAAAAATTGAGGTCGTATAATGGTATGGTGCTGTTGTCGTTGTCGTCCGTAGACACTTTTGTTTTTGGTCAATAACTTAAGTTGTAGTTGATCAATCCTTGTAAAATTTTAAGACAATGTTCCTTGGCACAAAAGAAATACTTTGACTTGTTTTGGTAATTGTGGCCGTGCCCATTTCTAAAAAAGGGCCAAATTTGGTGTTTTCATATATTTGGGTGTAGAAGATGTATTATTTATCAGATTTTGATGGGGTTTCTTTCAGTGTGCACCTGAGGAAATTTCCAATCTGTATTATGCAACAGATTTCATGCTGCATGTACTGTTCATGAGATAAATGGGGCCCGAAAGGGGTGAATCTAAAAAAATTTAATTTTTTAATTTTAAGTCTGATTTTGATGCAGTTTTTTGCAATGGATTCCTTATGAAAAATTAACATTGCGCTCAGCCATCAGATTTTCGATTACTCCTTTCCTTTCCGAGGTATGAAGGGCCAAACGTGGCCAGAATTGCATATGTGAAGATAACCAAAATTTTTTATTTTTTTTAGTTTTCATCTGATTTTGATGGTATTTTTTTCTGTGTATTATTCTTGTTGTAAGCTTTCAGTAGTATGTCAACAAAAATACCATAGTTCTTTCGGTTTCTAAGCTATAAGGGGACAAAATTGCATTTTTTTCTAATTATGTAAAAATGTATTTTTTATCTGATTATAGTGGAGTTTGTTTCTTTGAATTCCTCTTGACACAAGCTTTTAGTAGTATGCCATCAGAACTGGAATATTTCTTACCGTTTCCAAGCATATAAGGGGCCAAACAGGGTCAAAATTGCAAATATGCAAATTACTTGAAAATTTTATTTGTCATTGAATTTCAATGGGATTTTTTCATTGGATTCCTCCTGAAGTAGGCTTTCATTGTGAGCCAACAGATTTTGCATATAGCTCATATGGTTCCAGAGCTATTGGGGATCAAAAAGTTGAATTTTATTTTCCGTAGTTTGTGTCCGTTAAGCTCTTTATTGTGTCCATCTAACTACTGTGTCAAGCCTTTTACTGTGTCCTCATTCACTTTAAATTACATTTGTTCAAATTTCAGTGGTCGACATGCTGCGGTCGTATCATGCTGCGCTCGGCATAGCCCTTTATTAAATTTCTAATACTGTTCAAAATGTTTCCATTGTTTATCATTAAAAAGATACTCCATGTTGATGCTGTTCCATAGAGTGCAGGTGATTTACTTAGATACCAAAATCAAACATTTCTAAGCATTACAACAATATACTAACATATACACAAATGATATAGCATGTCACTTGATTTCTGGTCTAAGGATGGAAATGTGACCACAGATTTCCCTTGAGGTGTCCCTATCAGTAAGTGTCACCAAGCTCGCTCAGAAGCTTATGGCTGTTCCAGAAATAAATGTAGGGGGTTGTTGGAAGGCACCTTTTATTCCACCCCATTATGCATAAAATTTTAATTTAATATTTAACACATTTCTTAGGGCAGATTTTCATAAATGACAACCGCCCATCAAATTTTAATAAGAGTGCCTTCCGACCCCCCTATACAATCAATTCTGGAATAGCTCTTAGTGAAACTTTAATGTTTATGGTAAATCATTTTACAATGTACATGATTTAACATTTAAAATCAAATATATTGTAATTTCGAGCTGCTTAAAAACAAAATATTTTCTATTACAGAAATACAAGAATGCCACTAAACCAGCCACCATCAGGTAAGTAGGTATATACAAGCATAAATATAGTATAGGAGGTATCAAAATAAATACTTCATTTAAGCAAAATTTATTATACAGTGAAACCTGTCTAAACCGAACCCCTCTGGGACTGAGTGTTCGATTTACACAGGTTCAAAATATAGAGAAATTGATAGAAAGGGTCTTCAAATTGTGTTCTGTTTAGACAGGTTTTCCGTTTAGTCAGGGTTTGGTTTAGACAGGTTTCACTGTAAAAACAAACAAACCTTACAGTCATTTGACAGTCTTCAACAACAGCAATTGAAAAATGCCTTCTGTCTTCAAAGATTGGGAAACTCACTTCAGACTATTAACAACCCCGAGTTAACTAAATGACCAAGCAAATTTTTAAAATTATTAGCCAACCCTTCTCAAAATCAGACTGACTCAGGCATCCAGAAGGGTCAGTATTTTGAACTCATTTACTCTATTTATTCAACAATAATCATGACATGGAGAGCTGTGATTATACAAAGTGTGTCCTCCATCCATTTCAACAAGAACTGCAAGGTGAATCTTTTTAATAATCCAAGAAGGGTCAAATGTCAATAATGACTATCAAATGTACATTAATAAAAAAAATTCTGGTCTGTCTTTTATAAATTCTGGGAAAACTACATGCAGGCTTTTAATTGTTACAGTATTTCTGTCATCTTCATAACAAGAGGGAACATGGTATAAAACTACAATGTAAGAATTTTGAGAAAAATGAAAAGTCACATGCTTGAAACTGAAATAAAATCTTATTTTAACCATAGCATCTTTAATTTTTTCTCTATGGAAGACTGATATTCTATTCCATGTGGAAGACTGATTTATTGTCTCACCTACGACAAATACTCGTGGTAACAAGACATAGTGATCCAAGTTCTGGTATCAGTGTACAACAATCAGGTTAAACCCTACATGAAATATGATTTTGTTGGTTTTGGTCAAAAAGAAAGTTAACTAATAATAAATAAAAAAATCTGCAAATATAGTCCACTATTTAAAGGACATCACTTGAAATCATCTGAGTGTTGTTATTGAGGAAACAGCAAAAAGATTAATTATAGTGGTACAACAATTGATAAAATACCACAAATCTCTTGACTTCTCAATGAAATGTGTTTTCAGATGGTGCTAAGGATACTCACTTATACATAGAAATTTATATGTTATAGAAATTGTTTTTTGACTTATCAGAATCTTGTTGTAAAACAATTTAATTTACTATACAGGCAACTTCAGAATGCAGCAGCAATATTCACAGCAGTATGTTCAGCCAGGCATGATGGGATATCCTATGATGCCAGTCACAGGTCACATGATGCAGTCACATGGACAAATGCCAAGGCAACCTAACATGATATTTCCTGGTCAGGTATGTTCTTACTAGATTAAACTGTTTGAGGTGTATTTCTGTTTCCCTTATTCATTGATATTTGTAGACAATTGTGGATAGTGTTCCTAAATGGGCATGGTAAATCTGATCAACAGATGAGCTGACAGGCCGTGTAGAGACGAAATTGACTTTTAAATTATTGTAAAGAATTGCCATAAATGTTAAGGCATTAATTATAGTAGACTCAACATAATCAGAAATTTGCCACACAATTATATTAGCAAAAAGGGTATGATGGGGGTATTAATTTTTATAAGTTTTACCCTTGTCCCTCTGTCTGTACATCTGTTTGAATATACATGTACCAGAAAATTTTCATTGATGATTTCTCAGCTTGTGTGTGCAGTAATAATTTGATATTTGGTCTGAAACTTTAGTATTATGAATTGTAAGGGATCTCCCCTTATCAAGTCCATTCATGATCTACTTCTGTTTGCTGATAACTATGATTTGTTGGGCATCCATGTGTCATTGACACATATGATTTAACGTTCTGTGTCCCATGGACATATTTTCTTCTATTAACTATTACAAAAATTATTAAATTGAAATGTCATATTAAACATAAATGTATATGTATATTGTTACAATGTACATGACATCGTTTCTTTGTAAGAACAGAATGGGTCTCGGAGGTAGTTCAAAGTTCTGTTGGATGTCCATTGCTGACAGTCTATTGTTATTTTTACTTGTAGATGGGAGTGGGAAGGCCTGGTATGGCCCCTCCTCCATACAGACCAACTGGAATGGGACAGCAATACAGAGCTAAGTGAGTATTGTGAAATGTAATTTTATGTTCTGGTTTATAAAGTAAGCCTGCCTTTAATTGGATGACTTTTCGGAAAACTATCAGCTAATATTAGATGTCATGAAAATTGACATCATCATATGAAAACAAAATGGTGAAATCAACAGGAGTTAATTTCAAAAAGAATTTGTTCTCCAGGGCTGTTCACTGAAATATGAATGTAATTCAGGATAAAGCGTGACATGTAACCTGAATAACATATAGTATTTGTACCATTGTATTCGAACATAGTGAAAACAAAAACAGAGGTTTCTTCTCAATATAGCTCAGATGACAGTAGCGAAAACTTTATTAACACAATAAATTGTAACACAGTCACTGGACAAAAACACATTGGAACTGCAGACTTTTCTGCAACACAAGATGAGGATGACCTTAGTTTAATAGTTTGAAAGTATCATGACCCACTTACATTTTATTTGTTTTCACATGTAAAATATGACCAAATATATAGTTTTCATGTAAAACTATTGTAAAACTATAGAATCATAGTTTCATATTGAAATCCAAATTTCAAGGAAATTTAACATGAAGCATGGACTTGATTGCATTGTCATGGTTCCTTTTCCATGAAGCAGGATTTATATTTTCACATTCTGCTTCATTTCTTTGCAGCTGTAATACTACAATTCACATGATAAAAATTGGTCAGTTTCTCGTTATTAGGTTTCAGCCAGCCAGATATCTATCCTGAAACCTTGATTGAAATATTATGATCTAAGACTTGTCAAATATTTCTTAATTTTAGTATCCACAGTGGATAGGGTGCCTGTTATCAAGAGGTATTGGAAAAGTCATTTACATTCCAACCTGTTTTTTAAAGGTAACCCTTAAGACCAAAAAAATCTGACCTTATAAGAGAGGTGACCTTTTGATTGAGGTTCCAAATACAGAGCTATCACTACAGCGGGACAAAAACAAAGTG
Organism: Modiolus philippinarum; assembly: GCA_002080025.1. Classification (NCBI taxonomy): domain Eukaryota; kingdom Metazoa; phylum Mollusca; class Bivalvia; order Mytilida; family Modiolidae; genus Modiolus; species Modiolus philippinarum. The sequence goes on along the minus strand of MJUU01014687.1, from coordinate 26,987 downwards.
ACCTGATAAGATGGGTTTTTGCTGAAACGAGGGGACCTTTATAGCAGGTTTGACTAATCAGTCCAATGGAAATACTTGTATGCAAAAATTCAAAGTCTGTGGACCAATCAAGACTTAATTTAGATTTGAAGTTGAATTATTAAGATGTTAAGCACAATTAAGTATACATCTAACCAAATACAAATGTAACTAAAAATGAGAGTACAAAGTAGCAAAATTCAAAAGTTAAAATGAAAAAATACCTATGAATTTTTCATTTTATGTTAATGTTAATTGTACCCCCCTCCTCCGCTTTAGCGGGCAGTATAAAGTGATCATAGTGTCTGTTTGTTCATTCGTCCCGCCGTTCGTTCATCCTTCTGCAGTAAGGGTACTCACTTTGTGGCAACAACTCCTCCTAGACCACTCAGTGGATTTCAATGAAACTTTCATAGAATGTTCTGTACATATTGCCATTGTGCACCATCTATTTGAAAATTTGATATGATTTTATTTTTCAGGATTTTTTATTTCTGAATCAGATTGGGGAGCAGGGTTTATTTATTTTATTGAGCTTTGCTCACATTTTTCTAGTTTTTAATTTGATTTGTCTTTTTACAGTAATCCTCAGATGCGACCAATGTCACCAGAAACAATGAAGAAAATGGAGAAGGAAAAATTCTATCAAGAACAAAAACAAAAGTTAAAACAGTTCCATACACAGTCAGTAGATGCCAACAAAATGATAGAATCTATGTTTGGGAAAACAGAAAAACCAAAAGTGAAAGAGAAACAAAATAGTACAGGTAGTAAATAAATGTCCATGTGACAAAGATAGAAAAATGTTTTGAAGATATATGTAACTGGAGAGCAGGATTCTTCATACAAAATTCACAAAGGTCACCTCTGTGGATTGAACCCAGGACCTTAATCTCTCTGGCTAGCAACTTAATTCAGTGAGCTAAAGAGTCAATCTCAGTCGATTTAGCTATTTTAAAGTACCTACTTCGTGGGTAGACTGTCATACCGTATAACGGGTTATTTTCATGGGTAAAAAATTTCGTAGATTTGAGTGGAAAATGTATGTCCGTCTGTCCGTCCATCCGTCCGTCCGTCTGTCCGTCCGTTTCATATGTCATGCTCTAACTTGACAACCATCTGGCCAATTCACTTCAAACTTTGTAGAGGTGTTAGATATGATGGCCTCACGATCTGTATACTTTTTCTTGAAATTTCCATTTTTCTTGCAGGAGTTATGGGACTTTATTCGTCAATTTTAAGGCAATTTTTTACATGTCGTGCTCTAACTTGACAACCCTTAGGCCAATATGCTTCAAACTTTGTAGGGGTATTGAGTACGATGGCCACATGATCTGTATACTTTTTCATGAAATTTGGATTTTTTTTGCAAGAGTTATGGGACTTTATTCGTTAATTTTAAGGCAATTAAGGTGTTATTAGTGATATTTTCTCTTAAAACAAGAGTTTATGTTATATTGATTTTAAAAGTAGACCGTCTGAAAAATAGGCAGAATAAATCTCATTTGATATGTTTAATCTCATGGACAATAGAAATATGATACTTACAAGATAGGAAGGATAGATTCTATATCTTCACGATATCCAAAATGTGATGAAAACTTCCATATCATTACAGCTTTGGGAGCTGAAACCTAGAAATCAGATATATTCTGCTGAAGTGAAATATCCAGGTAAATCCTGCAATTTGATTGGTTACCTTGACAGGGGATATGGGACCGTATTCCTGTGGTAGCAAAATCCCAAATTTTAAACGTTTTTAAAAGAAAAAAAAATAGCACTTCTAGCAGAATATAAAAGTTATTTGGGCTTCACAGGGGATACGGGTCAATATTCCCTGTCTGTGCCCTATATCCCCTTGGCCTGACGGCTCAGGGGATATAAAACACAGACAGGGAATATGAACCCGTATCCCCTGTGAAGATTCCCGAATAACATATAGTATTTTATGAAACAACTTCAAAAAGAAAATTGCGCAATAAGTTGTATTAGTTGCTCTATAAAATTTTTTTAATATCAAAGGTTTAGGAATTTTGAACTTTGCTCTCAGTGCAAAAAATAGGCAATTTTAAGTTATTCAGTAATAATTCATGAAATTTTCTGTAGTATTCATGTTGGAAGCTGAAACTCTTTTTACATGTTTTAGTTAATTAAATGAGTCCAAAAACATTCACCTCAAGGCCATAATGAAAAATTCCTAGATTTTCATGCAACTTGTAGCAAAATTCAGAGCTGGTGGGCATATTTTATTTTTATCATTTATGGTGTAAAGCAAAGAATTAAAAAAAAATTGAAAGGGGCTGCAAAAATCTGGGCAGGAAGGGATGAGAATCCAGGATTTTGGTTTTTGTTTTATCATGACCTTACTGTCAAAAATGTCTTCAAAAATTCAGTTCACCATAATGCATTTCTGATATATGATGAAAATTACTGAGGTATTGTTCATTGAAAAGTAATGGACATGCTGGACATAAGAAAATGATTGTATCATTAGTTATAGTCTATATCTTTAAAAATACCATGAAGGAATATTAAGACTCATAAAATTATGTCAAAAATCTGTTTAGTGTTTATATTATTACATTTTGAATTTAATTGTGGTTTGTGTGTGCAAGAAATTATAATGTGGTAAAATAGACAAATCAGAGAAGTTTGAAAATAATACATGAAATCAAAGACTTACATAAAGTTATACAGTATATAAATAAGTTATGTATGTGATAAAGACAAAGGAGGAACAACGGCAGTAAAAACCAAGGGAAGAAAAGAAGCACTTATTGCCTCCATGTCATAAACAAGACAAAAAAAGCTAGAAAAACATGAAATTAAAGAAAATAGACACTAGATGTCAACAACATAAACATCACAAATGTAGCATTCAGAACAAAATCAATCACAATGTGAATTCTTATAACTACAAAGTTCAGCATTAGGTACTCCTAAATGCTGAGCTTATTTTGAAGACACAAGATTTTAAAATGTGACTGAAAAGTTATATGTATTTGTTTGTATAGAATTAAATTTTTTGATTTCTGTTGTAGCAGCAGATGACGATATCAATGATAGTTTTGGAGATTTTATAGGTGGGCCATCTATTAGTGTGTCTATCCAACAACAAGAATCTGTACAGCAAGCTAAAGTTGAGACACCAGATATTGGTAATCAACCAACACTGGACACAACTGGCAACCAGTCACCAAGGGGAAGTAATCAAGATCAGAAAATAGAAAAGAAAGGTAAACTTTAGTATATTCTTATATTACGAATATTATTTAGGTTTTATAATTAACATACATTTGTAATAAGTACTCACTAGCCTCTTTTTATGCCCCCAGATCGAGGATCGGGGGGCATATTGTTTTTGT
>MJUU01014682.1:102290-120320 GCA_002080025.1 Modiolus philippinarum | reverse complement strand
AAACTATTTTTCCGTTTTGGTAGACTGTCATTTGACTAAGAAAATTTCTTACATCTGAAATAACGGATACTGTGTCGTTGTCCGGTGCTGCTCCGTCAGCTAGTTTATCTACTTTAAACTTGATTAAAAAATACCCATTATACCAGTCATAAAACGAAGCCTTATCATTTATGCTAAATTTGTAGTCCGTTTTTGTTTGTTGATGAGCATTTTGTGGAGACACTATAGGAGTATCTAGTAAAAAGTTACAATACTCATATCTATCACAGAACTGTGTTCCTCTAAACATTTTTTTATTACTGGATTATTATTTTTATTTCTTATATAAAAATGATAGAGTTTATAAGCAGTGTCTTAAACAGGTTAAACAAGAGTCTTGAGCGTTGGAAAAAGAGTAAAACCTATAAGATTTTTGTTTTACTTATGAGATGCTTAAACCGCAAGCAACGTAAAAAATGTGAGTGAATTAAGAATTTAGCCCGTTTTACCCGTCTCAACTGTAGTGAATAACGAAACTTACATGTTTGCTTATTTTCGTTAGTCCCGTAGATAGTAGTTAACTATGACAAAAAGCCGTAGGTTTTCAAAAAACGTTTTTTGAAAACCTACGGCTTTTCCCCATAGTTAACTACTAAAGTTACAAAAAAGACTGCATTTAACAAAATAAACACTTCACTATAATCTTACCAGACATATTACTTGTAACAATTAATCATTTTCAACCAAGGTTGTGACCTGCCATCAAAGTTTATCGAGATCTCTCGTCATGATACTTTTAATACTTTTCTCGGGTAGACAATTGTTCAGTTTACTCTTCAACTAGGGTTAAATCTGCAGTGAGTCGTGAAACATGTAGTAAAAAGGATATTTTTCATTGATTTCATTGATCTCATTTTTTTGTCAATAAATGTGTCAAATTCTATTTTTTTACATTTCCGAAAGATGGATTTTTGCATGATGGCCAGTAATTATTTTAAAGATTTACGTAACCTAAATAGTCTGAATTCAAAATCATGATCAATATAAATAGACAACAGATATATTATGACCAATTTTATTACCTTGACGCACACCTACATTGAATAAAATACATTCTCAGGTTTTTTCGCCGGCCTTTGAAACATTTAACATTGTAGCATTTTCAGTCTTTTGTTTTGTCTGATGGCTGATGATTATTTTAAAGATATTGACACAGACTAAGTACCTAATATTATCTTTACAAAGAATTCAAAATCATGATCGGCAATCATCATAAATAGATCATTAGAATATATAAGGAGTGAATATATCACCTTGACACACACCTACGATGATGTTATCCATCCTTAAATATTTTGTCAGTTTATGATAGCTGGTGTTTAAAAACATTGGGCAAAATCATACTCAGCATATCTAAGCATCGAATATGAACTTGACACACACCTACAAATAATTAAATTAATTTTAGACCTTTCTTTCAAACAACCAATTCGACAAATCTACGTCACAATAGTCCTTATACTAATCCTTCAACAAAGCAATCTAACAGGTCCAAATTTCATCAATGATTGCTGTCAATTTTAGCATTGTCTAACATAGTAACATCATTGGAAACTTATTCAAAAGATTTTTTGTATGGTGGCTAGTGCTTATTTTAAAAATTTCATCATAGACTTTTTAAAATCATTATCAGCAATTATCATAAATAAACAAAAACATACTGGGATTGATACTATCACCTTGACGAACACCTACATCAAATTATTATAATAAATACGTTCTAAGCTCTCCATTATCGGCCTTTTAAACAACCAATTTATACATAAAAATATAGTTAAATTTGCAATCTTAGTAACTGATGAAGCAGAAGTTAGAGTTTCGGTCCAAAATGTTATCTGATAAGTAAATTGATATTCTATAGTGCTAGCCGTATTGTATTTCTAAAAGTGCCTATGAAGCTTCATAATTTTGCATGACCTTGCAGCAAATTGAATTACCATTGTTTATCCGCCCGTCCTTCCATAAAGGGTACATGGTTTGTTCGCACAACTCCTACTTCAGTTTTATGCTAGGAAGCGTTTATGCCACATTTAGAACATATGTTACTATAGAATAATTTGGGAATATTCCGTTACAATTTTATCAGCAGATTTTTTTTTCTTTTTTTTAGATGAATAAATGTAATCTTTGAGTTAAATCGTAAATATTTGTATTATGATGGACCTCCCTGTATTTAAATAAAAGATATAGTTCGGTTACAGTTTTTTTTCTCCTCTATGGCTACAGTGTGATAACCATTGTGCGGTTATGCAGATGTTATTGTGGATTCTATTTGTTGATCAACTACCTGCTAAATAACCATGTCCGCCATACACAACAAGAAAATCAATAATTATGATAATATAGTGTTTCACCTAGACCAAAGTCATTCAAAAGCGTACATATATGAATTGTACATAAAGACAACATTCACAAACATGCAGTAAGCATGGATAAATAAACATATCGAAATTGAACATAGTTTGTTTCCACGTAATGTAACAGTAATTTCAGCCCCATATCTACATTCAAAAATTAAAATATGAAATACATCTATACTTGGCATAACATCTAAATTATATGAAATATTTTATCTCCATTCATTTTTTAAAGGTTTTTGCTCAATGTATTACGAAAACGTTGTTTACTGGTTCAATCTTTATCACATGAAATTCGGTTGTGTATTGTTCAAGTTACGCGGTAGCGTTTATGTGTAGAATCGTGTAGTTAAATGTAGGTCATAGGCGTCATAGGCGTTCAACCATTTTCGACACTATCTAAATAATTATGTTAGTTGGTTCAATGCATGATAACATTTTTGTGCGGTTATGCTAACCACAGTTTGATTTAAACTACGAAAACGATAATTACAAAATGACTTACATTTAACTACACGATTCTAAAAATAAACACTATACCAACTGACAGCGTAACATGAACAATGCACAACCGAGTGATTTATTGATTTTTCAAGTAGTATAAAGATTGTACCAGCAAAATGACGTTTTCGAAATACACTGAGCGGAAACATTTGGAAATAATTTCATATACTTTACATGTTATTCCAAATATAGATGTTTTTCGTATTTTAATTTTCAGGCTGAAATTACTGTTACATTACGTAGAAGTAAACTATGTTTAACGTCGATGTGTTTATTTTTCTATGCTTACTGCATGTTTGTTAATGTTAAACACTACATTATCACGATTATTGATTTTCTTGTTGTGTATGGCGGACATGGTTATTTAGCGGGTGGTTAATCAGCCAATAGAATCAAAGTTTACATCCGCATAACCGCACAATAGAATTTAAGATGTTTTATATAATGTTTTCAAAATATTGAACAATATCTATACTGACCTATAAAATTGGAGTCATATAAAACAATATGTCTATGATACAACTTTTGCACACTTATGTTTCTATTTTTATTTTCCTTGAGGAAGAACGGGAGTCTTCTGCCATTTTGAATTCATTTTTTATGCTTTGATAGGTATTTTTCACCTAAAAAAGGTACAAATGTTTAAAAAACTTTGAAAATTATTATTTTGTGAAGGTTCCATTTCTCTACATATATATATTAATTATAAAATAATTTGATTTGAAGATTAAAAAATGAAGTTATTTAAAAATACTTAACAAAGATATAATTCGGAACATTTATAATTCGTGAAATAATTTGACTATAAGCTCAATGACACCCACTTTTCGTTTTGTTTCAGAAACTCTAGCCATATAAAATCAATCAAAATTCTTTCTGATGAAACTTTTTTGAAAAATAATGAAATGTAAACATTTCAACAATGATAGGCGAAAAATTGTGAGCAGTGGCCCAGTTTATATTCTATTTTTTGCAGTCGTTTATAATATGAATTAACCCATGGAAATATCTCAAAGTTCTAACTGACACTTTTTGAACCCTGGCAATAGCTGACACCGACCAAAATTTTGGCGTACACCGCACTGCATTTACCAAAATTTGAAGTAATGTCGAAAATAGACAGAACGCTAAACAGAATTATGAAAAATAAATTTTTGATATGTTTTCCCACCAATCAGCACTAATTCTATACTACAAACGTAACGTATAATGGGTTCGATGTATAGAAATCTGAAGATGAAGTTTGCGTGTTCAAAATTTTGACCTACCCCTCATCGGTTTTCCTTCAATAGCTTTTTGAAAAGCATTAATTGTATTAAAGTAAATACACGTATCGATTGTCAGATGGTAGGAGAGCCGAAACGCAATATTTACAGAATACAATGTGCAAATGCACAACGATAAGACCCTCTCAAGTACTGACCTTTGGTTGTCGAAGCGGGGCGCGTCAGCCATCTTTGGTAGCACTTACCAAAATACACGCTGCACTTACCAATTCGATAGGACCCCCTGGTACAACTATGTTGTGAAAACCCTATGTTTTCATTGGTTAGATCTTCAAATCGATGAACGTGAGAGATGTTTTGTGTTGCTAATGAAAGAGAGACGAATTATACCTCAATGATGCTATGAGAAATTAACGTCAGGTCACATTTGCACCAATCGAAGGATTGGATCAAATCAAAGTTTTACAGGCCTCGAATGAAACAGGACGTTGTAACCCATAAAGGTGGCCATGGAACATGTGTAAACAAAAAAGGGCCACAGAAACGAAAAAGAACTTTGATGTAAATACACAAACAGGACTTTCTGTGTGAAAAAAATGTAATCGATATACTTGAAGAATTATCAATAAGCGAAAAGGTAACAAATATATTTTAGTTGTAAGCGACAACTACACGAAAATGACACGAGAGCTCAGTACCACCTACAGAGCGATGGTATGATGGAGTGCTTTAATAAGACCCTATTTACAGTGCTCAGTGCGGGACAAACATCAATCAACTAGGGACCCATTACTTAAGCATGTGATGATGACATATATATCATCTATACACGAACCAACAGGGTGTGTCTACAAAAAAGATTCTTCAACTAACAACATCTGTGAAATCGTAAGGCTAATTGTCTGTGTCCAAAGATCTCAATTTTGTTCGACTTCTCCTTCTTCGGAATCATTTCAAAATGAAACGGACATGCAGCTTTTTGTCGATGTGTTTTGCTGGAGGTATTCTTTTTCTTTTTTTTTTCTTCTTTTTTAAGCAAAAAAACAAGAGTCGAGGCAACCAGTAGAAATCTCAACTTCATCTTCCATATTCCATCGTACCAAGTCTGATTCCACACGTAAAGCATCTTGCTTTTCTGTGTTGCAGGGTAATTTTTTAGTTTCATTCTATCGGCCCACAATTCAAAATTACAATCGACGGTTATGAAATTGTATAATCTACGAGATTTAAACCTCATGGTGACTTCAAGAAAGAACAACAACAAAAGCGTTGTTTCATTGCTTGGTTCTACCATGCATTTGTAGAGACTTTGTCCCATGTGCATTTAATCAATATCCTTTCATTATTTTTTTTTTTTTTGAAGAGATACGACACATGATGTAAATATTTGTAAATATATCTTACATACACATGTATAGTGATTTATTTAAAAGAGCAAAACCTGCTAAGTCAGGGATTTGTTCAGCCTTTGTTACTTTCGTCCCTCCAGAAATTCTTGAGTGGTCATAATGATATCATTGAAAGATATGACGTATCGATATTCAAAATTTAAACGGGACATTTTGAGCTAGATTACACGTCTTCATGGATTTGCCATGACCAGTTTCGACTTGACCCTGGATTTGACTCACTGATAGTGTTACAGTTGTCAATATTGAAGCAGGATATGCTTACCCTTCCGGAGCACAGGTTTTTTTATGGGAGTTCACACTATATGTGCCTTTGTTCTTAATGTTGTGTTTTAATTTCTGTGCTTTTTGATTGTCTCGTGTCTTTAATTTGTCTTAGTTTTTCTTTTTTCTCGTTTTGCCATGATGCAGTATGCTAGCAATGGTTCATAATGGCATTTAATCATCAAACAAAACCAAAAATTGTGGTCAAAATAATTAATTGCAACTTTCACCAGAGTTTTGAAATTGGACTACAGAATGATATCTATTATATAATAAAAGCTAGTATATAATTTCACAGCTATGAGATCTGAAAACATAACTAAATACCGAAGTGAATTGTATTTGATTTTTGTAATAGCCATGCACATACCTTGTTCCTTCCGTATATTCTACTGGCCATTGTTATATGAAAATTACATACAACTATAACATAGTTATAAATGGTCATAATATTAATGTATTCCAACTTTTACCACAGCTTTTAAATCATGGGGTCAGAATGACATTAATGGACCTACCTCACTACAGATAGCCATAAATGGTCATAAATATTCATCCCAACTATAACGCAGAATTGAAATATGATGATCATAATTATTCAGCCGAACGAATACTACAGCCATGAGATGATCAAGTACGGGATCAAAATGATATTTCATGACCTTAGCAGCCCAAAGGTAGCCATAACTGGTCATGATTAATCATCGTTAACTTATCACAGCCACGAAATATGCAAGAAAGGGGGAGCAATATTAATTAATGAATAAACTAATCCACAGATAGTCATATAAGATTACATTTATTGACCTCATTCATTATCACGACTATTGAATCCTCAATCATTTGGTCAGAATGGCATTACTGACTTTATGTAAATATAAATGGTCATATCTGTTGTTTACCTATGTATGTGTGTGTGCCGTCAATTTCCTTTGTGTACCGTACTCATGTTATGTCTCTGTTTCTTGGTTTTTCCGAAGTCGCAATTGTCCTTAGGTTCGGTTCTCACTCATTTTATGCATCACAACGTATTACTACAGCCGTAGGATATACAGAGAAGGGATAAAAATTGATAATATACGACCAAATGAACCAAAGATAGTCGAAACCTGTCATATTCACTCATGAAAAATATTACCATAGTTATGAGATATGCAAGCATCGGGTCAAAATGCTATTTATGACCAAACATGACTACATACAGCTCTATAGGTTTATGATAATTCATCATAACTATTACCAAATAAAAGTTGCTCGTGCAGTCTGGACACAGGCAGGCTATTTTTCCAGAAGTACTATGGAAGTATCAATTTGATGGTCCCATTTAGTTTATAAATGTCTGTTTATGTAATCAAACTACTTTTTTATGGAGGTTTTGAATTTTTGTCTAGAGAATTTTATTTCTGTATGTACACACAAGAATTTCGTTACAAATGCTAGCTACACACATTTTTTTTAAATTCAGTAAACCCCGAAATGATGTTTTCTCTTTTGTGTGACCCTATCTTGAGTTATAACAAGAGTTGTCAGAAGACAACATAACTCGCCGGAGATTCCAGTAACCTCGATGCGCAATAAATTCGAAAGTAATAGAGAGCTTTCTTCCCAAGAATGTCACATAACAAATATAAACACAATATCACTAAACAACTTAATTCTAGAAGCAAAGTTAAAGTTTTTAAAAAATTGCCCTCAGGACAAGGTCAAGGTCAAAATGTCTACAAATATGGTACCACAAGAAAGCTCTCACCATAAGGAGGTTACACATAAAATATATACACCCTACCACTAAAGGCCTACCTTCTAGAGGCAAGGTTAAAGGTTTTTTACAATTTGCCCTCAGGGCAAGGTCAAGGCCAAAATGTCTACAAGTATAGTACCAGAACAAAGCTCTCATCATAAGGAAGTTGCATACCAAATATGAACGCCATACAACTAAAAGCCTACCTTCTAGAGGCAAGGTTAAAGTTTTTTTAAAATTGCCCTCAGGGCAAGGTCAAGGTCAAAAAGCCTACAAGTATGGTACCACTAGAAAGCACTAATCATAAGGAAGTTACATACCAAATATAGACACCCTACCCATAAAAGCCTACCTTCTATAGGCAAGGTTTAAAGTTTTTTTTAAAAATTGCCTTCAGGGCAAGGTCAAGGTCAAAATGTCTACAAGTATAGTACCAGAAGAAAGCTCTCATCATAAGGAAGTTACATACTAAATTTGAACACCCTCCCACTAAAAGCCTACCTTTTAGAGGCAAGGTTAAAGTTTTTTGAAAATTGCCCTCAGGGCAAGGTCAAGGTCAAAATGTCTACAAGTATGATACCAGAAGAAAGCTCTCATCATAAGGAAGTTACATACGAAATATGAACACCCTACCACTAAAAACCTACCTTCTAGAGGCAAGGTTAAATGTTTTTAAAAATTGCCCTCAGAGCAAGGTCAAGGTCAAAATGTCTTCAAGTATGGTACCAGAAGAAAGCTCTCATCATAAGGAAGATACATACCAAATATGAACACCCTACCACTAAAACCTACATTCTAGAGGCAAGGTTAAATTTTTTTTTAAAAATTGCCCTAATGGCAAGGTTGAGGTCAAAATGTCTACAAGTATGGTACCAGAAGAAAGCTCTCATCGCAAGGAAGTCACATACCAAATATCAACATCCTAGCTATTTAGGTCTCAGTTTCACAAGCCAGGTTAAAGTTTTGCTGACGCCGACGCCGACGACGCCGAAACCGGGGGTATGACAATAGCTCTCCGGACATTCGTCCCGGCGAGCTAAACAAGAGTTGTCAGAAGACAACATAGCTCGCCGGGGATTCCAGTAACCTCAATGTACAATAAATTCGAAAGTAATAGAAAGCTTTCTTCACAAGAAAGTCACATATCAAATATAAACACCCTATCATTAAACTTAATTCTAGAATCAAAGTTAAAGTTTTTAAAAAAAATGCCCTCGGGCCAAGGTCAAGGTCAAAATGTTTACAAATATGGTACCATTAGAAAGCTCTCATTAAAAGAACGTCACATACCAAATATGAACACCCTACCACTAAACAACTTAATTCTAGAAGCAAAGTTATAGTTTTTAAAAAATTGCCCACAGGGCGAGGTCAAGGTCAAAATGTCTACAAATATGGTACCACAAGTTACATACAAAATATAAACACCCTACCACTAAAGGTCTACCTTCTAGAGGCAATGTTAAAGTTTTTTTACAAATTGCCCACGGGGCAAGGTCAAGGTCAAAATGTCTACAAATTTAGTATCACTTGAAAGCACTCATCATAAGAAAGTTACATACCTAATATAAACACCCTACCCATAAAAGCCTACCTTCTATAGGCAAGGTTAAAGTTTTTAAAAAATTGCCCTCAGGGCAAGGTCAAGGTCAAAATGTCTACAAGTATGGTACCAGAAGAAAGCTCTCATCATAAGGAAGTTACATACCAAATATGAACACCCTACCACTAATAGCCTACCTTCTAGAAGCAAAGTTAAAGTTTTTAAAAAATTGTTCAAGGGCAAGGTCAAGGTCAAAATGTCTACAAATATAGTACCAAAAGAAAGCTCTCATCATAAGGAAGTTACATACAAAATATGAACACCCTACCACTAAAAGCCTTCTTTCCAGAGGCAAGGTTAAAGTTTTTTTAAAAATTGCCCTAAGAGCATGGTAAAGACCAAAATGTCTACAAATATGGTACCATTAAAATGGTCTCATCATAAGGAAGTTACATACCCAATATGAACACCCTACCACTAAAAGCCTACCTTCTAGAAGCAAGGTTAAATTTTTTTAAAAATTGTCTTAAGGGCAACGTCAAGGTCAAAATGTCTACAAGCTCTTATCATAAGGAAGTTACATACCAAATATAAATACCCTACCACTAAAAGCCTACCTTCTAGAGGCAAGGTTAAAGTTTTTTTTTAAAAATTGCCCCAAGGGCAAGGTCAAGGTCAAAATGTCTACAAGTATGGTACCAAAAGAAAGCTCTCATCACAAGGATGTCACATACCAAATATCAACATCCTAGTTATTCAGGTCTCCATTCCACAAGCCAGGCTAAAGTTTTGCTGACGCCGACGACGCCGACGCCGGGGTGATGACAATAGCTCTCCGGACATTCGTCCCGGCGAGCTAAAAAGGAATCCATTGATTTCATTTAAGTTATTTAACAGAATATTTCACTTTGATGGTGACATCATGATTGAAAACTTTCCTGTATTTTCAAACTTAAATTAACTTGAATATAAAAATCTTATAGAAAAATAGGACAGTGGTGATCAAGTCTTTCAATTAAAGAAGGGCTTCACGTAGTCATATTTCCACGCTGGTCCAGATATTAAAACACAACATAACTTTCAATTTTCAAAGTTAAAAAGGGGCATAACTTCTACAGAAATATTCAACCAATCTTCAAACTCCCTTGCGCTAATCTGGATTTTAAGCTCCTTTATAAGTATCATCCAAATACAATGAGAGGTAAACTTGCTAGAGCACTTACAATAATATTTTGTGGATTTTCAAAGTTAAAAAGGGACATTTATTCTACAAAAGTATTTTACCAGGACTCATCTACAAACTAAACCTATATTTTATCCAAATCACATGAAGAAAAAAAAAATGCTAAAGCACTTATAAGGATATTTTGTGGATTTTTAAGTTCAAAAAGGGGGTATAACTAATACAAAATTACTCGACCAAGATCCACGTTCAACTTCCTTTGAGGTATTCTTGAACTGAAAAAACTGTATTGATTTTATCCAAAGACATTGCAAATAAACTTGCTAGGGTGCTTACAAGGATATTTTGTCGATTTTCAAGGTTAAAAGGGGCATAACACCAACAAAAAAATTCGATCAGCACTCATCTTCAAATTTCTTTGAGGAATTCTTAAGCTAAAGCTACTGCATAAATTTTATCAAAATCCAATGAAAAATAAACTTGATAGAGCGGTTAGTAGGCGGATTAACACACAATAACACGGACGGACGACCGGCACTGCCATATCCCCTTATCGTATCCATGGCGGGGAAAAACGCTTGATGTCACACCGCCGTATGTTAAAAAACAGAGGTTTTCCACGCATTGCGTAGACTCTTGCTTTCAATTTTGATACCGGAAGTAAACACCTTTCTACGTGGGTATGATAAACTTTTAAACGAGTCATATTTATATTTCAGCCTAAATTGTCTTTGCTTTTGTCGGGCAAAGGATGACAGTGATTGTAAGAGCACTTTGCCAGTTTAATTGATGTTTGTTGACAATCCCGCACCCATGACCAAGAAAGACATGGATGTAGTGTTGCTCGACAATTAGCAAAGAATTCCGCTTAAACCGGTGCTAGGGGCCGTCTTGAACTTACTATGAGGTATGAGCAAAGCTCATTGTTGAAGGCCTCATGGTGACTTCAAGATGAAGAACAACAATAAAAGCGTTGTTCCTTTGCTTGTTTTTTACCATGTATTTGTAGAGACTTTGTCTCATGTGCATTTACTCCATGTCCTTTTATTCACCATTTACTTTACAAATAATGATAAGTTGGTTTCTGGTTAATGTTCAGGTATAAAATTAAAGACACTTGAGAGAGTAAATTCTGTTTTTACGAAAGCAATTTTGATGAACAATGAAATTTGAAATGAAAAAAAAACTTCTTAGAAATTACAGGTAGCGTAACATTGGAGTATCAAAAATAAAAGGGATGCGGTAGTTTTTGTCTTTTTTTTATTTTGTTGTTGTTTTTTTATCATTAATGAAATTTCGTTTCATTTTTAAATACTAGTAGAACCCCCTTTTCAAATTGCCTAGATCTGTGCCTGCATAATATAAAAGTATTTACATGCGACAGTTAGTCAAATGTATGTGACGGTTAGACCTATTGTGTTTCTTGTATAGTACATATATAAAATGTATAAGGTCTTAAACTAAGTACACATAAAAAATGTATTAAATATATAGGAATTTAGAAACCAAAGAAGGTCTCTAGCAAAAAACAAACGCGAAAATAAAAACCGACGAATAAAACAGTTACAATATTATGGCATTTTATGTTTATAGCGTTCCTTAGAAATGTATATTTATTTGATAAGAATACAAATATTATTAATATTTTATATCACTGGCTGACGTTTATATTACTTTGACTTTCTAAAGTAAATCGATTTTATGTCATTGTCATCCGTATAGAAATGAGAAGTATTGTTTAGGTTATAGACATGGGGAACACTGGAGACAAACCGGTAACGGAAGTTTTACTCGTTGGCGTAGACAATTTTTTTGAATTTCCAATACATGTTAGAGTGACAACATTGATTATACCTGTAGGATTATTATTCAGTTTAGTTGGCTTATCTACGCATTCGTGGTCAGTCTCGGAATCTGGACGCACCGGACTTTGGAGATACTGTTCCTCTGTTGGAAAATTCGAGTGCTGTGAAAGCATTGTAAATCTTTTAGGAAATGAGTCCCCAGGTAAATACTATTCAATTTTACACAGGATTTCTCCTAGGTAGTGTTTGATGTTATGTTGCTAAGTTCTCTTACAGTCAACTAAATGAAAACTAATTCCCTGTGGCAGTTTGTTTTTTTTCATTTGGTCCTTTTGTCAGGCAAAGATGAAAGTTTTTGTAAGATTACTTTGCACGCTTGTTCATGTTTATTGACGATCATGCATCATCAAAAACCAAGGCATGACTGTAGCATAGGTTCACATCTAACAACCAAATCTGTCTAAGTTGGTGCTAAAGCCCTTTTTGAACTTACTATGAGGTTTCAGTATTTGCTTATATCGATGGTGTCATGGTGACTTCAAGATGGAAAACAACAATAATTGTTAAATTGGTTTCCATGCATATATTGTAATCTTTTTTCGTGTACATTTACTCAATATCCTTTAACTTTCTTCATGGGTAATGTTATGTCAATGTAATCATGCTGTCAGTTGCCAATATTTCTAGATATCCCAGAAGTAATTGATGTATCGCATATAATATTCATGATACAATTATCAACTGCAGCTTTATGCATTTACTTATCACAGAGGACTGATGTATAACTAAGTATCTCAGATCTCAAACTTTGAACAACATTGTAGTCCATTCATGCTTTAAATTTAGGTCAACGCGACCAAACTATAGGGCCTGTAAGTCTCGTACAATTTTGGAACTTCCGGGTTCAAACATTGTACCCGGAAGTTACATTTTAAACAAAGATATATGAATGTGAACGTCACAATTCTCTGACGTCATGTTTTGGCAGGAAACGTTTTCGAATTGCCTGTTTATCGTGAATTCACGTAAGTCACATGACGAGACTTACAGACCCTATTTCAAACTTTAAAAAATGATAAACGCGGTAAAATTGATGACGTACCAGCTGCAGCTTCGTTACTCTGCCCAACCGAGATCATAGAAGAGTGACATTTAGTATTCTTATCTTCAAGCCCAATTATGCCTAAAATTTCGGCTGAACCAAACTATAAGCTGCAACTGCATAACTCTCCTGCACGCATCCACTACCCAAAGGTCATCGATGTATTAAATGTAGTGTCAAAGGTTTAAAACTATGATGCAAATTGTAACCTGTGTGTTATAAACGGATGCATGGACGTACATTTGTAACACAATTGGACAAAGGGGTGAAAAAGTTTGGTGGTTTTACAATAGATCTAGAAGAGCAATATAGATACCATGCAAAGATACTCTATGAGATCTAAAACTTTACTATCCCAGTTTGGTTTTGAATGGGGCGTAAAACTATCATATGATGTTTTCAGCATTTCATGCAAAATATATAATACCAACTCTACGTATGGTAAGGATCCAATAATTTACCAAAAGTCAGTTAAATTATGTCATATCATTTCATGTATAAATACGTATGATTTTCCTGATGCCTAAATTGTTCGATGTATAACACGATACATTTTTACATTTAATATTAGCTTGGATTCAGGCGTCAGCTACTTTTCTGATTATGGCGGTGTTTGCAGTTGCTGTTTGTGGTATAGCAGTGGTACTTACAATGTGTATGTCACAAAACAAAGATAACAACAAAATTAGTAAATTTGTCTGGATTTCTTATCTAGTAACAGGTAAATAGTTTAAGATTACCATGCCTAATTTACTAAAAATAGTTATATGTTGAACTGAAAATTTAAAAAGAGAAGAACTTTACCCTTTAAAAGTCAACTGAACGTTTTTTCTTTATGTAAAAAGTAAAATACTCTCGGCTATAAAATATTTTTGTCGATTTTATAACAAATCTATTGATCATTTTCCCATGAAGTGTGTTGGTCAAATGTTATGAAATTTATTTGAATTTGCCTTTCTTTATTGAAATACAAATACACTTGAATGACGATGGGAAAACGATGACTGATGACGTTAGTTTCCCCTAAAAAACCAAAATTCAACTTTTGAGAGGGGATCTTGGCAAAACGTAAATTTCGGAACATGAACTCTGTCTTGGTAGACGAAGTTGGGTAAGAATTATTAAACTATAAACAGACTGCATTCCTGTCGAGCTCACTATGGTTACCCACCCTACGGGCACTTTTCGTATTTGTTAAAACATGACAATCCCCTTCTTCGGGAATAAGTACGAGTGTTATCACGAAGAAGGGGATTATCGTATTTTCTCTAATTCTTGTTCGAAATAAATACTTCTCAAATGATGTTAGATGAAATTAATAAACAACATGTTTAGAAATTGATCGCACTTGCTGATTGGTCAATCATGTAAATATCTCGTGTCAGTTTCTAAAAATAGTGCAACCGGATGTTGATGAAATTAACACGTTGATCATTGTCTAACGAAATGATTTTTGCATTTTTATGACTAAGATAAGTCAATTTATTGATAATATGACATTTTTTATAAAAAAATGTTATATTCAACACCCCTTTCAATGAATGGCGCAATGATACACATAGCAATGATGATAGTAACAAAATGGCGGCATACTTGAGACTGGAGACTACGGAGACACTTCAATAATAGGGTAGAAATTAGAGAATCAATCGCTTACATTGCTTTCCGATTATTACGATAATTTCTCACATCCCAACAGTTAAATTTTCACATTTAAAGTTCTCGAGTAAACCTCAAACTTTAAAATGTGAAAGTTTAACTATCTCGATGTGAGAAATATGGTTCATTCCCATTTATCCAACTTTTTAATAAAATATATATTACAGGTAAAAATGGAAAGTTGGATAAGTGGGAAAAGGTAACTTTGCAAAATCAACACACACCAATTGGAGCTAATTAGAACTTGGGTCAAGTGTTGGACAAAAAATATGCCGGAAAATAAAGTCCTTGTCAAAAATGCACTATATCAAATTCATTTTATAAATGTATGTTATAAAATTGCTGAAGTCCCTTATTTTTTTTTTTATCATTAATCATCTTTTTATTTCATTTTTTTGTTCTTCTTGCTTTCTTTTTCTTTTTTTAAGGTCTTTCACCACAAGTGAAAGACCTTATTGTTATTCTTCTGATTATTATTAAGGTCCTTCACCACATGTGAAAGACCTTACTGTAATTCTTCCGATTATTATTATTATTTCTTCTTCTTCCGCCACCGTGTTGAAAAAACTGCGCGACATATCATTTCGATACTTGAGGTGATGAATCAGTATTGGCTGAGGATCATAAGATTTAGTCAAGCATATCGATCTATTTTTAGTAGCGGAGTTATCTCCCCGGTCACTGTTTATCTTGTTATCGGATAGACTCATAAACCGTAACCGATTTCAAAATTCTGAGGTTGGGATATTGTTGCATTTATCCTAAGGCTGATTTATCACGCAAAAAAAAATTTTTGGGTCGCGACACCGGTTACGCGTTTTTGACCCATTAATATGCAAATTTCTCAAAGTTATTGGATTTTGATAAAATTTGGCTTCCAGGTAGCTTTGGTGGTCCTGATTACAAATCTGAGGTCAAAATTTTTTTTTCGTCCGGCATTTTCAAAATGGCCGCCATTTGAAAATTTGTTATCGCGATATCTCGGAAACGATAAAAAATTTCTGACAACATTATATTGCAAAAAGACTCCTCTCATTGAGATTTACATTTGATACTTGGAAGGAAAACTCTACGATGAAGCGTTTTTGAGTTATAGCTCTTGACGTGTTTCGGTAAATTGGTTTTTTGCGAATAACTTTTAAACGCTTAAAGATAATATAGTAAACATATTATATTTAAAAGGGTGAATGCGAAGAGACCTTCAATTTGAGTACCAGGTTGAAGGTCATCGGTGACCTTTGACCGTGACCTTTGGCCTGGTTATCAGTTAAAATCGGAAACCGTAATAGATAGCTGATCAAATGTAATGAGAAAAATGTTCATCTTCACGAGACGCAACTTTGTTACATTTGGTCCGAAAAGGTTCTACGACTCTTTATATGAGTTATTGCCCTTTGAAAGATTTTGAGTTTCCGTTAATGCTTAATACTCCCAAACGATAAGTCGTAAAGACCTGAAATCTTCACCATTGTTCATAGGTGATGTATGGTCATCTAAAAATGTCAAGGTCAATGGTCAGTGGTCAAGGTCACCGATGACCTTAGGCCTTGTTATCGCTTTAACTCTTAAACCGTAATAGATGGCTGAAGACATGTAATGGGAAAAATATTCATTGTCTCAAGACGCAACTTTGTTACATTTGGTCCGAAGAGATTCGACGACTCTTTATATGAGTTATTGCCCTTTGAAAGATTTTGAGTTTCCGTTAATGCTTAATTCTCCCAAACGATAAGTTGTAGAGACCTGAAACCTTCACCATTGTTCATAAGTTATATATGACCACCTAAAATGTCAAGGTCAAAGGTCACCGGTCAAGGTCACTAATGCCCTTAGACCTCGTGATCGCTTTAACTCGGAAACCGTAATAGATAGCTGATTAAGTGTATTTGAAAAAATGTAAGTCTTATTAAGATCTACATTTGGTACATTGGGTCCAAAATAATTGGACCACTGGTTTTGGACCTAGGACCAAAAAACTGGTTTTTCGGGGTCCAATTTTAGGTTTTTTGCTTATATCTCAAAAAGTATGTAAGATACAAAGAATCTATGAGAACAAAAAATGTTCAGTTAACATGGCCTAAAAAATAGGGCAAGGTCAAAGGTCGAGGTTCTTAGCAACAACGTTTTTTTTTGCCATAAAGACCTTAGCAACCATGGGCAAAACTTTAAGTAATGTTGTAAAGAGGAAATAAATGGCTTTGCTAACCGGAAGTGACTTTCATGTCCCTAGCAACAAGGTAATTTTCGAAAAAATCCTTAGCAACCATTGAGCAAAAGGCTAGTTAAGTTCTAAACTTTTGTTTACATCACATTTCTGACTTAAATAGACATCAAAATAAAACTCAAACATGTATTCATGGTGAAAGACCTTGCAATTGTTCTCTGAACAATTGACATTTTAATTATTATTATTATTAAGGTCTTTCACCACAGTGAAAGACCTTCTTGTTATTCTTCTGATTATTATTATTAAGATCTTTCACCACAGTGAAAGACCTTACTGTAATTCTTCGGATTATTTTTTTTTATTCTTTTTGGTCCGCCGCAATAGCTGTGAAAAAACTACGCGATATATCATTTCGATACTTGGTGTGATAAATCGACATCACTGTGGGATCTTAAAACTGAGGGCAGCATACTGAGCTATTTTTAGTAACGGCCCGGAACCAAAAATCTTGTTATCGCTTAAACTCGGAAACCGTAAAAGATAGCTGATTAAGAGTAATGAGTAAAATGTTCCTTGAGTCATGACGGAACTTTGTTACATTGAGACCGAAACTGTGCGGTATGGTATTATTTGAGTTATTGCCCTTTGAATAATTTTGGGTTTCTGTAAAAAAAATTTTCTCAGAAACCAAAAGTCGAAGAGACCTGAAACCTTCACCATTATTCGTAAGTCAGATATGGCCATCTAAAAATGTCAAGGTCAAAGGTCACCGGTCAAGGTCTAAGATGACCTTTAGCCTTGTTATCGCTTCAACTCGTAAACCGTAATTGATAGCTGATCAAATGTAATGAGAAAAATGTTCATCTTCACGAGAAGCAACTTTGTTACATTGGGTCCGAAGAGATTTGACGACTCTTTATATGAGTTATTGCCCTTTGAAAGATTTTGAGTTTCAGTTAATGCTAAATCCTCCCAAATGATAAGTCGTAGAGACCTGAAACCTTCACCATTGTTCATAAGTCATATATGGC
>MJUU01014682.1:69446-98088 GCA_002080025.1 Modiolus philippinarum | reverse complement strand
TTTTTTTTTTTAAATTCACAGGAATTTTATCCATGGAACAATTTTTTGTTAATTAATTTCCCAACTCATTAGTATCAAGTCCTAAATAAACATACCCCTTGGCAGTAAAATAAAAAGTTGGATAACTGGGAATAGTGATTTTTAAAAAGTTGGATAAGTGGGAAGACATACGTAATAAACTGGAAACAATGTTAGAGACAATATCTAACAATTTTTAGAATATTGTAAAGTTTTCAAGAAATAATTACAATAATCAAACAGTATAGACACACAATTGACTAATTTAGCCTAATTTAACTTCACCCATGCATGCCATAATTAGAGTAATTAAGGTATATCGGAACTGTGAAGGTGATAAAACTGGTGCTATAAATGTAATTACATAGAGTTATTCGTTATGAAGAGGGAAGGTTTAAAGCCGGCTTACAGAAGTTAAAATAGATGATTTAGATGTTTTATATTATCGGGTATATATTTATTCGTTTTTTTATAAGGACTGATTTCCCGATTTGATCATTACAAGATCCCGATGCCTAGGTCATAATTTGTGTACATATTACGTTATTGATAACGAATTCTGCCCAATTTAAAAAAAAAAAAAATTCCAAAAAGGGTGGTTTTAAACCCTATCCTCCAATGCTTTATTCTTGCTTTTAATTAAAGTAGGATTACTCCCCCTGCTTAATCTATTTTTGCTTTGTGTTCATTTGTATTTTACTGAATAATTGATTTATTGTTTCAAAATGACAACTTCTTATTTTACAGATAACTGCTTTACAATCTAAATAAAGTGCCTCAAGCAGTTTTAAGCTACTGACCCTTGCATGTAAATACAATAGATTAGCCTTTGGTAAGAACATGATTTCTTATGTTCTTCACAAATATGACAGCTCAAATCCTGTTATCTGATTGGTCGAGAGCACATTACTATATATCCTAAATGTAAAAAGAGAACTGTATCGGTAAATCTAACTTTCAACGGTAACTCGCAGACAGATTGTGGCATGTGACTTTGTTACAATAAGATATCTTTTTCTATAAACATGACAGAACAGGTTATATGGGATCACACAGGACATGGTTACCCTTCCGGAGCACCTGATGTCACTCCCGGTTTTTATGGGAGTTCACACTATGAGTGCCTTAGTTTAAAATATCGTCTTTTTATTTCCGTGCATTTTAGATGTCTCGTGTCCTTTTTTGTCTTTGTTTTTCTCTGTTGCCGTTTTTGCCATGTCTTTGGATTTCGATTTTTGTGGTCTTCGCTTCCCTTGTTCCTTCGGTATTCTACTGCCGTTGTTTTACAAAAATATAATGATAAATGAACTTCCGGTATCTGCTACACAGATGGTAACAAAAGAAATAAGGGGAGATAATCAATATCGGAAAGATAGAACACAAGTTGTTAACAATTATTGCCTTCCACCAAAAGTTAATGATTATATTTTTAGTCCGGAGTGGGGACATTCAAACTAATCCAGGACTGCCTAAAAGACAATCCAAATACCCATGTATTGTATGTTCAAAAGGGATAATCAAGAGCAGTAAAGTTGTTAGTTGTGATATGTGCGATAGATGGACACATATAGGTGAACAACTGAAAGAACTGAACAAATATATCAGACGTAAAAAATGAATAACAGGAAACACCTACATGATTAAATGCCACAATCTGCTATGGAACTACACATGAAGAACACGAATAAGACAAAAGACATACGTAGATACCGATAGGAACTCGGGACAGGTGGACTTGGTACCGGGGCTAGCAAAAGCTAGAGGTAGGGTTAAACCGGTAAATGGGTACCCAAACCTCCTCTTTATCTGTCCCGTTTCCCTATAGTATAATTAACATGCGAATAAAACCCAATACAGGTAGACTACTAACTCCATGACCACAATCTTAAAAGGTAACAATACATAATTTTAAAAGATTGGTCAAGGGTTGCTCGGCGCTAAACTGCCGGCTAACTCAAGGAGCTGCTGGTAAAGCACTGTCGCACTACGGAAGAAAAATCAAACTCAAAACTTCCGAGGGCTTTGGTCAAGAATCATCATATATTACAGTAGACATCGGCAATATCAGTGAGAGGCCAGTGTGAGTGCAATATTTTCAGGTCATTAGGTCTCAAAGCTAATCTAACGGACGCAATCAGAATATCTTGTCGATATCCCCTATTACGGAAAGAATGTAAGTTACGTCCCAGCTTTTCTGGACTTTTAATCAATTTCTGGCATTTTAACAACATTTCCGTAAAAACGAGGATTAGGAATACCCTTAGTAATAAGCTTATTACGAGTAACGCCATATCTAGATATCAAATGTTCATATCTATTATAAAACTTCTTTAACGTATTCATAAACTTATGAAATCTGTAACCCTGTTGTAAAAGTTTGGCTGTGATAGTAAGGTTACATTCATTAAAATCGTCAAGAGTAGAACAAACTCGTGCGAATTGTACTAGTTGAAAATATACACCCCGTAGGATGGAGCTATAAAAATGTCGTCATCAAGAAAAGGGAAATTAGTGATAGTGAAATCAAAATCATCTCATTTATCATATATTTTAGTTTTATTTTAGCGGAGTCAATAATGATAGTTAGATCCAGAAAAGGGCAGTATTTGGAATCATGTTTAGCTTTATTTAATTTTAGTTGTTGCGGGTAAATAATTTCTACATAATCTAAAAACTTTGGGTTATCAGTAGTAAGGATATCGTCAATATACCTGCTGTTATCATTAAAAATAAGTTTATCACTGTTTGGTATTGTTCCGTTTTGAAGTTTTTTCCTGTGAAGTATCGTTCGTAAAAGAAAAGAACAAGATGTGTTTGTAAAACACTACATATGCCCCCAGATTCTACAGTAAAATATATGAAAATGCCCAATTTTACCCCTTGTTGACCTCTGTGACCTTGACCTTCGACCTTATTTTTTTGCATATTGACGTTCCTCTTGACAAGACATATACACTTGACAAGTATTAAAAGTCTATCTTACATAGTTCAAAAGTTGTTTATTACCATAAAACACCCAGTTCAACCCCTTTATTCTGAAACAGATGAAGCCCCTTCTGGGCCTTTCGTTTATTGGAATGGTTTTAATTGTAAAATGTATCTGCTTGAACATGCTACAAGAAACCCACAGAAAAATACTGAATTATCATCCAACAAAAAAATTAAAAAAATCATTTTTTTCCAATTGACCCCCTTTGGGTCTCTTGTTTCTCAAAAACAGTAAATGCTACCTCAAATCTGTTGGCATACTACAGATGCGTAATTTTATTGGCAAAAACATAAAATAAACCCCGTCTAAATTTGATTAATAATAAGGATTCTACGGTCAAATATGTGAAAACAGCGAATTTCACCCCTTTTTCACCTATGTGAGCTTGACCTTTGACCTCGCCTATTTTTTTTGTATATTTATGTTCTTCTTGGCTAGACCTATACACTTGCCAAGTATGAAAAGTCTACCTTACATAGTTCAAAAGTTATAGCCAAGGTTAACGTTTCGGACAAACGGACAGACAGACAAGCAGTCAGACACACATTGTTGAAGACCTCATGGTGACTTAAAGATGAGGAACAACAATAAAAGCGTTGTTCCTTTGCTTGTTTTTTTACAATGTATATATAGAGACTGTCTCATGTGCATTTACTCCATATCCTTTTATTCACCATATATGCAATATGCCCTCCCCCCGATCCTCGATCTTGGGGCATAAAAAGATCTGCAATTAGAGGTGCACAGTTTGTACCCATGGGCATACCTATGACCTGTTGATAAATTGTGTTTCCAAAACGACCAAAAATATTGTCCATCAAAAGATTTAGTCTATTAATCATATCATCACATGTCCAGAAACAATGATTATTGTAGGTAATATTAGAAAAGAATCCTTGCGTTTTGTTAGAGCAAATGAACTGCAAACCTTCTGAACCCAGTACATGGTAGGTAAGATGTTATGTTTAGGTGGAACTTTAAGCATTTCTGTATCCTTATAATGTTGTTTGGTTAACGTGATTTCGTCCCAATAGGTACGTTTGAAAGTGTCTGACTTGTCCAGTTCGTTTTGTTGAACATCGATATAGTATTTTCCTAAGACAATAGCTACGTTGGCCTTGTCAACAGGTACAAACACATATTTTTTTTTACCAAAACCCTTCAATTCTATTTACAGACAGCTTAGAAGGTGACTCGACATACATGTACATGTAGTTATCTTTATAAAAATTGAATTTGTTTTTGACCATGGTGATAATTTTATCTTTAATCAAATTTAGGGCATTGCTTGTCTGCACTTTCTCGTTTGCACCATTTTTGTTTCAAAAATTGGTTACAGCGTCATTAATTACATAAGGATACATAAGGATGATTCCTTTAACATGCTTCGGATGAAGCCTCTTCTAAAGGCTCTAATTCTTCTCCAGCTAGATTGGAGTTTCGTCCGTGACATCCCTGCATAAAATTTATGTCTGTTCTATAATTGTATAGTATTTCTTGGTTCTCCCAGAATTTGTTCAATCGGTTTTAAAGCTATTTGTAGATGGTGCATTAACTACTTTGTCAGGCAATTTATTCCATATTTTCGACGCTCTTATATAATGAAGAAATTCCTTCTAATCTCAAGTTTGGTCTTTGTTGAATAATTTTTTGTTCGTTGGTCCTAGTACTGCGCCTGCGTTTGTATCCTTAATGAGTTTAATGCAATTTGTGACAGCAGGGTCGTATATTTCCTTGGTGATCTTGTAGATTCTATCATGTCCCCTCTTACCCTTCTATAACTCAAGTTGGCAAGTTCAGCTTTTTCAATCTATTTGGGTAAAAGAGGCTGCTTTCTAGTTTATTTTTGAAGGTTGGCGATATTAAGAACCTTTTCTAAACTTCTTTATCTACAATGATGTTAAGATTCCCCGTTAATATATGTCCACAAGGGTCATAGCGATACGGTACGTTGAACAGTCTCAGTTACTAGGGTAGTTTTTTTCTCAAAATCCGCATCACAGGTAATAGAAGAGAATGTTTCTGGTAGGTTTTTTATAAGAAAAGGAAAAGGAAATGACAGGCATTCTGCCAAAGACAAAACCAATTGTTGTGGGAACAATTTATCGTACACTAAATATGTATGACTTTAATAAAAAGTTTGAAAATATGCTATTTCAATTAAACTCTAACAATGAAACTATTATTTCAGGTGACTTAAATTTGATTTCTAATATGATTATACTATCATACTTTAAATTTTTGGCATTTATTTTTGTAATTCAGAAATGTAATTCTGACCACCTAGAGCCTTTACTATTTTTTACATACATGTTGTATGTAAATGACACGTCAATAAGCATAGACCATGACTGCAAATTAATATTGTATGTTGATGATAGTGCAATTTCGTATACTCATAAAGATCCTACTGTAATATCAAACAAGTTAGGAAAAGTATTAGAACAACGTTCTGATTGTGTTGTCTTTACATCTAGGCAAAACTGAATGGATGATTTTTGGTCCAAAGAGGAAAATTAAGCAATTTAAAGATTTTATTGTCAAATGTTATGACCATGTAATTAAATCAACCAATGTTGTCAAATATTTAGGAGTACATATTGATAACTGTTTGGATTTTTAACATATAGTCTCTAATAAATGGTAGGCGGAGGTTTCTTTTTAGAAATTCAAAATGTCTTCATTTCAGATCGAGAAAAACTTTAGCAACCGCTTTAATTCAATGTTATTTCGACTATTCATGCTCTTCATTGTATTGCAGTTTAGAGGCTGGTATGTGCGGTTTATTCTCAATCTTGGACCTAGATCGAGTGTAAAGTGTGATGGGCTCGACAGTGTCAGAATGCCTTTTGTCAAACACAGAGTTGGTCAAATTAGAATAAGTCATGTTTTTAATATTTTGCATGGTTTAGCACCAGAATATCTTGGTGAAGTTTTTCATAGAAATCAAAATAACACAAGAATCGCTTCAAATAATAATTTTCAAATTCCTAATTTTATTATATGCAATAAAAGAGCTTTTGCTTATAATGAAATAACTGATTGGAATAATCTTCCTTCTTTTTTAACAAATATAACTAAGCAACAACCCTTCAAAAGTGGGGGGGGTAGAAATGTATATTTCTAAATGTACAAAATAAACGGCTTTTTCAGTGTTTAAAGCTTATTTTTGATAACTTTTAATCATAAGGAGTGAAATACATTATTTAAGTATTTTCATGTAAATTTTTCATATTTAAGGACCATATGGGAAATAAGTAACCTCTGGTGGTTATCCTAGGATGTCAAATACTTTGAAATAATTTGATTTCAATTTTAATGGTTTTAGTGTTACATATTTATAATAATCTTAAATAATTTTATCTAGTTTAATTTGTTATTGTATAACTGATATTTTATATTGTGATATTGCCTGAATAAATATTATTATCATATACTTAGCGTAAATAAAAGCTAATTTTCACCCTAAGGTAAATTGTGTGTTTTATGATGAAAATCAATGAAAGGACTTGTTTAAAAGCTGCGATTTGACAGTTAGCGGGCTGATAAAGCTTTATCCGGCTTACTTCCGGAATTTATCACATGCTTCTTCGTCACTACTCGGAGGCTTTATCACATGCGAGTTCCGGCGTTTCCGTGAAATATTTTGACGTCACAGTATAAATTTTCTTATTATGTCACAGATTTAACAAAGTAAGCCAAAGATAAACCCGTTCATCCCGTCGTTCCGTTTAATTTTAAGAATTCGCTTTTTAATTAAGTTTTCTTGCAAAAAAAAACATACTTACGTTGTCAGATTTGTACTCGTTACGAAACAGACTCCGTAAATATACCTTATTCTCAAGGTCGTCAAAAAAATATATATATTTAAGGACAATGTACATATTTGAGTTATCAAGATATTTTTTTCATTATTTTTTTATACGACCGCAAAAATTTTTGCGGTCGTATAATGGTATGGTCGGCGCCGTCGTCGTCGTCGTTGTCGTCGTCGTTGTCGTTGTTGTCGTTGTCTGTAGACACTTTTGTTTTTGGTCAATAACTTTAGTTAAAGATGACCAATCCTTATGAAATTTTAACACAATGTTCTTTGGCAAAAAAGAAAGGCTTGGCTTAGTTTTGGTTATTGTGGCCCCACCCGTTTTGAAAAAGGGGCCAAAAAGGGTTAAATTTGATGTTTTAACATATTTGACTGTAGAATCTTTATTATTTATCGGATTTTGATGGGGTTTCTTTCAGTGTCTTTCTGAGGAAATTTCCAATCACTAAAATGCCACGGATTTCGTGTGACATGTACCGTTCACGAGATATATGGGCCCAAAGGAGGCCAATTTCAAAAATTTATTTTTTTTTATTTTTAGTCCGATTTTGATGCAGTTTTTTGCAGTGGATTCCTTATGAAAAATTAATATAGCTCTGCACCTTTAGATTTTTTATAACTTGTTCCTTTTCCAATCTATGAGGGGCCCAACGGGGCAAGAATTGAAAACATGCGGTTTACCTAAAATTTTTATTTTTCATCCAATTTCAATGGGCTTTTTTATCTTTTGATTCCTCTCATTGTAGGCTTTAAGTAGTATGTCGACAGATTTGGCATAGCTCATACCGTTTTCGAGCTACTAGGGGTCAAAAGGGCCAAAATTGCAATCTTAATTTTACATCAGATTTTGGTGGGATATTTTTCTTTGGATTCCTCTCAATGTAAGCTTTCAGCAGTATGTCGACAGATTTGATGTAGCTCTTACTGTTTACGAGCCATAAGGGGTCAAAGAGGTCAAAATTGCAATCATTAGAAATATGTGAAGTCTTTATTTTTCATTAAATTTGGTGGGGTTTTTATCTTTGCATTGTTCTCATTTTAAGCTTTCAGTGATATGGCAGTATATTTTGCATTGCTCTTTGGTTTCCAAGCTTTAATGGGTCAAAGGGGCCAAATTGCAATACTTCAAAATATGTGAAATCTTTATTTTTCATTGGATTTCAACCTGAGATTTTTCTTTGGATTTGTCTTGATGGTAGTCAACAGAATTTCTCAGCTCTTACAATATCCCAGTAATAAGGAATTAAAAGAGCTAATTTTTATTTTCACTAGTTTGTGTCCAGTTAATTTCTGTGACAAGGTCCTTATTGTGTCCACCAAATTACTGTGT
The DNA here is from genome assembly GCA_002080025.1 of Modiolus philippinarum. NCBI lineage: Eukaryota > Metazoa > Mollusca > Bivalvia > Mytilida > Modiolidae > Modiolus > Modiolus philippinarum. The sequence continues at coordinate 89,931 of MJUU01014682.1, read as the reverse complement.
CCACGTTAATTTTAGTTTACACTTGTCCAAATTTCAGTGGTCGACATGCTGCGGTCGTATCATGATGCGCTCGGCGTAGCCCTTTATTTATAGTTGAAGTATACGATAAAAACATCATTACATGTCATTTTTCATATCACGCTCTTCATCAGCCCTCGGTCATATATTATCCCTCGAGTCTGACGGCTCTCGGGCTGATATTAGGACCTTGGGCTGATAAAGGGCGTGATATGAAAAATGCCATGTAATAATCTATATTTACCATATACTTAGACTATTAAAAGCTATTTTTCACCTCACGATAAACCATGCGTTTTATAATGAAAATCATTGAAAGGACAGACATAAAGACAGTTAGCGGGCTGATAAAGCATTATCAAGCTTACTTCCGGAATTTATCACATGCCTTTCCGTCACAACTCGGAGGCTTTACCACATGCAAATTCGGGTGTTTCCGTCAAAATACTAAGCACTGCGTTCATTACTGTCATATCAAAATATATAGTTGACAAAAATACAGGTATTACAAGTTGTTCTGCTATGTTCGTATTTGCTAGACAATTACGACCCTACCATTTTTGGGGGGGGAGGGGGGGTGGGGGGGCATATGTTAAGTAGGCCGTTGAACGAAGAAAAACCAGGCGACTGGTAGAAAACCTCGATAATTTGACGTCACAGAGTAAATTCTACTGTGACGTCACGGAATTAACCAAAAAGGCAAAAGTTATTCACGTCACTTTCTTCTCGTCGTATTGCTCATTTACTAAGAATTCACTTTCTCAATTACATTATATATAATTGCCGAAAAAAATGTACATATCAGAGTCATCAAAATAATTTTCAATTGATTTTTAGCTCACCTCACGAAGTGAGGGGGGCTTATGTGTTACCCCTAGCGTCGGCGTCGGCGTCCGCGTCCGGTTAGGAAGAATGGTTAAGGTCCATTACTGCTTACTGACATGGGTATGCCTGATGCATTTTGGGATGACCAATGGAATGCATGCTTCGGATGCTGTCAATGACCTACATTTTACGCATGAGCGACTTGGTTGGGTAGAATGGTTAAAGTCCATTCCTGCTTACTGACATGGCCCACCTCAACCATACCATTATGTATGATGCATTTTAGGATGACAACAACAATGCATGCTTCGTATGCTGTCTCTGACCTACATTTTACGCATGAGCGACTTGGTTAGGTAGAATGGTTAAAGTCAATTCCCGCTTACTGACATGGCCCACCTCAGCCATACTGTTATGTATGATGCATTTTGGGATGACTTCTACAATGCATGCTTCGGCTGCTGTCATTGACCAATATTTTATGCATGAGTGACTTAGTTAGGTAGAATGGTTAAAGTTCATTCCTGCTTACTGACATGCCCCACATTAACCATATTGGTAAGCATGATGCATTTTGGGATGGCAGCTGCAGTGAATGCTTTGAATGTAGTCCGAGACATTAATTTTACATATGAATAAATCTGTTAGCAAAATAATTATAGTCAATTCCTGTTAACTGACATGTTTTATTTGTGACAATGCTGTGCAACGAGGTGAGCTTTGCAGGCTGTGCCTGCTTTCTATGTTTTTCTATAGTTGAAGTATATGATAAAAACATCATTACATATGAAAAAGAAAGGAAATGGGGTAAATGTCAAGGAGACAACATCCCATATCCAGGTTAAAACGACCCAAAACAAAGCATCTAGGGGTCACTATACGGTCTTCAACACAGTGAGGAACCTCACACCATATAACAAGCCCTAAATGGCCCAAAAAGGGTAAAAAAGTGGATAAATCAATGGAAACAAACCACATCGAATAACCCAAATATCAAGAAACTAAAATTTTATAAGAAGACACGGACAAACCAATCACCAACATATTCCTGACTTGGGACAGGTGCAAAAATTGCGGTGGGGTTAAACTCGTTTTCATTGATCCAAACCCTCCCCCTATGTGTGGTGAATGGCTAAAAAATAAATACACAAAAAGACTCACAGTAAAAATCAAACTAGAAAAAAGTCCAACTTATCAAGACGAATACCCTTACAATGAAGTACATAAAACATGAAGACAATACACACAGGTACTGTCCGGACATGTCATTTTTCACATCACACCCTTTATCAGCCCTCTGTCATATATCATCCCTCGAGCCTAACGGCTCTTGGGCTGATATAAGGACCTTTAGTGTAATAATCTATATTTATAATTATTATTGATCTACAAATTAAACCAGAGGCTCCCAGGAGCCTGTATCGCTCACCTGGCTTTCAGTTGCCACAATCAAGGTAACATTGTAAGTTATACAGTTGATCTTTAGTTTCTCAAACTTTCGTAACTCAAACACCTCCAATATTTTGAACTGTTTTTAAAGTCTGATCATGTTTTACTATATTTCTTAGTTGGGCTTTTTTGACAAAAAACTTTCTTGCTAAGGGCCACTTTCAAACCAGTTTTGAAGCTGAGACGTCATTTTGTAAGTGGCAGTCAACAAACAATTTTCCACATCGGTTTTGAAGTCGCAACATCAATATCTACTTGGAAATCAAATTTCATTAAATTCGGACAATGTTGAATTTTCCCGCCTTTTTTGGCGGCCATTTTAAAAATGGCGATCAACGAACAATTTTGAACATCAGTTTTGAAGTTGCGACATCAAGACCAGTTTGGAAACCAAATGTCATAGAAATCGGACAATGTTAAATTTTCCCGCCTTTTTTGGTGGCCATTTTTAAAACTGCGGTCAACGAACTATTTTCAACACCGGTTTTGAAGTCGCAACATCAATATCTATTTGGAAACAAAATTTTGTTGAAATCGGACAATGTTGAATTTTCCAACCTTTTTTGGCGACCATTTTGATAATGGCGGTCAACGAACAATTTTCAACACCGGTTTTGAAGTCGCAACATCAATATCCTTTTGAAAACCAAATTTCATTGAAATCGGACAATGTTGAATTTTCCCGCCTTTTTCGGCGGCCATTTTTAAAATGGCAGTCAACAAACAATTTTCAACACCGGTTTTGAAGTCGCAACATCAATATCTATTTAGAAACCAAATTTCATTGAAATCGGACAATGTTGAATTTTCCCGCCTTTTTTGGCAGCCATTTTGAAAATGGCGGTCAAGGAACAATTTTCAACATCAGTTTTTGCCCTGTCTTTGGACTTCGATTTTTGTGAATGTCACCCCTTTGTTCCTTCGGTATTCTACTGCCGTTGTTTTGAAGTCACCACAGCATAGCAAACATTTCATCAATTTAAACTTAACCTTCATCTTCTATAGTTTTGGAAATTAAAGATGAAAAATACAAAAATTTTAAAAACTCGGTGAAAAAAGGGCAATAACTCCTACAACGGTTTATGGATTTTCTTAAAAATTTCAGGGTGGGTAGATCTTGATATACTGAACATTTTTGCAATTTACACTTGAACACTTGACCTCTATCTGTTACACTTTTTGAAATAAAAAATAAAAAATGGAAAAAATTTTGAAAATGATACGGAAAAAGGGCTATAACTCCGACATGGGTTTTCAGATTTTCTTCAAAATTGCACAGTGTGTAGATCTCATCATGCTGATCATTTTTACCCCAATCAGATTATTGATATCTGTAATGGTTTTCGAGTTATTAGCCAAAAACTGTAATTTACCCCTATGTTCTATTTTTAGCAATGGCGGCCATGTTGTTTGACCAGCCAACTAATCGAACATAATTTTGAGAAGCCATACCCTGGTGATGATTCGAGTCAAGTTTGGTTACATTTGGCCCAGCGGTTTCAGAGGAGAAGATTTTTGAAATTGTTGACGGACAGACAGACAGACAGACGACGGACGACGGACGCATAGTGATGGCAAAAGCTCACATGGCCTTTTAGTCCAGGTGAGCTAATAAAAGCAGACACAACACCGACAAAAAATTACAGGAATGCATTTATCTTTTTAAGACAAATAGCTAGTCTCCTGGATATTTTCGTATTACATATTCACAGCGTACCAGCATATATTGCGAGGGAAAGCAAATATGGGAGGGGGGTAGTTTTTGCCACCTTTTAGGTGGTTGTCTGGAGAAAAGGTAGTTTGAATATTATTCAAACGCAAGTATGTTATAATGCTAAATCCAACAATAGATAGGCTACATGATGGTCAAGACAATAAAGATCCACAGACTATTATTTCTCGAACATCTCGATTTAATTTCAAACGTTCGGGTGAAAATTATATTATCTAAAAGTTTTCCTTTCAATCGTTTTAATTATTCATGTTCATTCAATAATACATTTCAACAAGACTTTTTCACTGAAAAATACCTGCTACCATTATTGCTCAAATATTTTACCTTTTTTGCATATGTGAACGGGGGGGGGGGGCAGTGATTTCTTATGTTGTAAGAAAACATGTTGTCGTGAGGGCAAAGACAATATTATGCAGTGTCTTTGACACTAAAACCTTTTTGAAAAGCGCAATGACTTCTTTTGTACCTTGTGGCAAATGATTACCCAATAATTTCATCAGAGGATTTTAGCTTAAAAAATCGTAATTCGTGTATAATAGTTGTATGTAAAATACACATTCAGTCACTGGTGTCATTCTTGAAGACTTATCGTGTTTTTGCTCTCATGAAGGTGCATTATTTCTAAAAGTAAAGCAAATTATATGACTCCCCTCCCCCGATCATACATACAAAAAGATTGAAATATTCGACCAGCGATGAAAGCACGTATTTTTGGGGGACATAGTATTTTTAATTGTATGTGAACAAGTAAAACGATTCATTTTTATTTTAGAAAGATGAAATTTTAGAAAATATCATTTTTCACATTTTGAAATTATGTCGAAGAGTTCGGAGTAACTACAGTCTGTGGAATTTAATTCTCTGGACAATCATGTAGCCTATTCATTGGTCGGTTCCGAGGTATGTGACATTAAAAAGTATAAAAAAAAAACTTTCCCCATTTATCATACATGTATTTGCTTTCCCCTGAAATATCTGCTGGTACGCTGTGATATTGAAAATAGTTATACATTTTTTTATGACATGGGTAAATACAGTAATAGCGGGGTAAATATTTATCTCTTGGTCTGCATATTATTCATCTCCTATGAGATTTGAGTTACAAAGATGACAAAAGCGCTTATCTCGAGATATACTGTGCCAACGACTTGTTTCAATTTATAGGAAAACGTAAATTAGAGGTTCTCATTTTTGTAATCCAAATTCTATGAGTTTCAGTTCTTCAAGGTACATATGTATACTATGCCAACGACCTGTTTCAAAAGGAAAACGTGAATTAGAAGTTCTCATTTTTGTAATCCAAATTCTGTGAGTTTCAGTTAGTCTGGTTAAATAGTCTTCAAGTCCAAATTCGTATTTAATCAGAGTCAAATAAACCACGAGACGCATTATGCATCTCAGTGAACCATTTTTGAATGAACTGATCACAGAACTTTCTCACTGAACCATTTTTGAATGAACTGATCACAGCAAGTTTTTTTTCAAACTTTTACCGTAAACTGGAAATTCAGAAATAAAGTTTTAATTCATACCAATATCATGAAATGTATTTTTAACATAATTTATCCATTTAAAGTTATGGTTATTTCAAGGCCTCAGTGTGATCAATAATCTGTAAAGACTACTCCAAAGTATTGATTCATGCAATAGTACTTTATTCCAAAGAGAGATAATTCTTAATTTGATTCGATTTCAAGCGGATATCTGCCCAGCTCTCCATAAACAATAAAATGTGGTGTTGTACTTCGAACTTTATTCTTTTACAAAAAATTAAGTGAACTTGTTCAATAATCTTAACATTTTCACATTCCACACTTCACAACCGTATAACAATATTGGTTCGATCATAGCATCAAACATTTTAACTGCAAAAATCAATAGGAACTGGTTTGTTTTGTATTAATATATATATATATATACAAAAAAGCGTTATATTTGCTTGGTTTGTTAAATGTTTCTTTGTTTAAACAAATGTACCATTATATTTGAAAACAAACCCAAGATAGGAATAGGTATCCACAATTTCTAGCGTTTCCTCTTGCAGTGTGAAATCATATTCACGTCTGTGCATCCTTTTACTAAATTCGTATAATTATTCGTTTTATTAACATTTACGCTTAATTTCCAAAGATCGCAGTATAACTGAAAAATAGCGAGATTTTTGCATACCTTCTTCTGTTTCAGACAAAATAACAGGATCGTTAGCATATGATAGGACGAAACTTTTGTAAAAAAAATGTGTAACTCACTTTCAAGTTTTCCTTTAATTTTCTCTAAAGGCAGTCCATCTAAGCTACAAGAATAAATCTCGAAGACGTTTAAAAAAAATTGCAAACAAAAAGGGTGACAAATTTTCACCTTGACGAACACCAGTTAGACATAGGAAAATTGAGATTTTTCACCATTACATTCAATACAAAACTTAATATCACTATACATTTTATAAATAACTTTGAAGCATTTACCCTTAATTCTATTGCTATGTAAATTTTTCCACAGGCCTGATCTCCAAACGGTATCAAATGCTTTTCGGAAATCCACGAAGGTACGAAATAGTTTTTTTTTTTTTGTTTTTTTGTTTAGTGAAACTAAATTTCAGTAAGCGTATGAAGAACAAACATATTATCGGCTGATGAATAACCTTTCATAAATCCTCTCTGGTTTTCTGAAATAATATTTAATTCATTTGCCATAACGTTTAATCCAGTATTAACTAATCTAAAGATTTGTATTTCCAAGTTTCTTCTTCCTGTGTGTTAATTTGAGATACTTTTACGATTAAGAATTGAATCTCATCAACTTTTCGAATGCATTGGACTGTAAAACGCGATGTATAAACCAAGCAAATATTTCCTTGTCTCCATTTAAACCAAAGTCTACCCTAGTAAGCGGAGTGCTCGGCAAAAGATTCAGGTAAGCGGACTTCGCGTATAATTCGTTTGGTCCGGTTCAATAATGTTAAGGCCAGTTGATTATCTATTTTAAGTTACATTTGATGATGATTGGTCCCGCTTAAGAGTAATGATTTGTCTCGGTTTATGATGTCTGAATATTAACCTTTACCTACATAAAATTCCGAACAGATGCCGATATAGAAACAACAAATATAGCGAGTTCTGCCAAATGAGAGCATTAATAAAAATGTAGCCGCAATTAAGGATATGGGAAAATGTCATCCGAAGTGCAAACTTGCGCTACATCATGGGGAGTTCATTATTTTTGGCATTCCACAGATCCATGAGTAACCAGCAAAAAGGTGTGTTTAATAGACCATTTTCGTATTTATATCATATCCCCACTTTTACATCCTTTTTATGACGTTTTCACCAAAGGGAAGTAACCTACTGACCTGACCGTCTTGTTAACGGTTTCAAATACGACTGAAATCAACCATCAGAATAGGGGTAGTATCTTGATTATCTTTGGATAAATTACTTACAGGCATTTTGACACTTACCGAAGTGAAAATCGCATCAGTTTCCAGGGAAAATATTTACTGACATTCCTTTCCCCAATGGGCGAAATCCAGGTTGTCTACAGACCATTTTCATATTTATTTCTTAGCCCGACTCCGGTTTAATTACGTTTTCAACAAAGGTAAGTAACCTTTTTGACCCGACAGTCAGGTTTCCGGTTCCATTGTAACAAGGGACAGCAGTAAGTTCGAATATAAAGATAACTATCATTGGAGTATAGGTAATGTCTTGATTGTCTTTAGGTGAATTATTTCAAATTATTTGGGTTCTTACCCAATTGAAAATCGTATCAGTTTCCAGAGAAAAGTTTTACTGGCCTTCCTTGCCCTATTGAAACCGAAAACCAGGTTGTCGGTTGTTAGCGAGTAACATCTCTTTGAAAAACATGCTAAAACGGCAGACATCCCTTATAAAATATGAAAATCGTCTATTGCAGATCTTTAACCATACGCATTAAAAAAAAAAAAACAACTCATTGAAGAGCTAAATATGTTGCCATTTATAATAGTAAATGTAGATGCATATAATTGTGTGCATGCAGCCCCTTACAAATTTATAAACATGTTGACTCGCAGGATTGAATCGTTTTATCTGATTACATATATATCTAGAATACTAGTTGAAGCTGTAATTATGACGAAAGGTACATTTAGCCCCCCCCCCCCCCCGAAAAGGTATCAGTTTTCACACGTTTCTTTTTTTTACACAAAACTTGACATCGCAAATTAATGCTGCAGGTGATAAAAAAATCTATATCTTATGGCAGTAGACCCGGGGTAACCCCAAAATTTTCCACAAATTTAATTTTCTTTAAATGCGCAGTATGAAACAATTATGTGCTAATGTACTTCAAGAAAATAATTTGAAGTTTCACCGTTATAATTTTGATTTACAGTTCATAGAAACACTCCTGTCTAAGGGTTCTTAAATTCTGTTCAGAAATCACCATAAGGCGTGTACTACTGTACTGTATATTAATAAGAAACAACATTAATAAGCCCTTAATTGCTAAACTGCTTCGACCTAAATACCAGATAAGAAATATCAGATTCAGATTCAGATTCAGATTCATATTTTTATTATAGTCTCACTACATACAATGTACAATAACATATTTACATATAAAACATCCATACAACAATTACATAAAATATATTGCATGTACCAATCTTAAAAGATTTATGAGAGACTTGTTTTAAAACATATTGAAATTAAAACTATTTATACTCAACATAATATCACAATTATTGATATAAAAAACTGTTCCTCCTAATTAAAATATTATAGCAGGTCTTGGCTACAATGTTAAAAACATTTTCATCACCAAATAAAAATAAAAATTTATCTATATCTGATAAAAAACTAAAATTTAGATTAAAATCTAAAATACCCCCGAACATCTGACGTCTGAGATCTGCATATAGCGGGCATTGCATCAAAACATGAAACTCATCTTCGACATGATCATCACAATTGAAGCAAGTTCTTTCACTGACTGCTTTCCTTTCATATCTACCCGTTTCTATTTTAAGGGGAGCAACCCCACACCTAAATTTTGCATACGCACTTCTATATTTAAGAGGCAAATTATTAATCAAATAAATTTCAGTACAAAAACTATGCTTAAACAATTTATAAGTTCTTAATTTACTACCATCACTATGTGCAGAAATTCTATTACTCCAATCAGATTTATATTTATCAAAGAGTGATTGATCAATTTGTTTAATCATAAGTTTAGAAATTACATTACTCTCAAAATCACAATATTCTTCAAGATTTTGAATTTTAAACATATCACAAACTCTAAAACACCAATTTTTTATTCCATTATTAGCCTTTTTTTATATATTTATGTTTTTAACATTGTAGCCATTTATATACTTTAAAATTTATTCTATCACAGTCCATAGCTGAGAATCTTGCCCACTGTCTAAAAACACTTGACCATTGCCTTATACATGATGGCTTCCAACCCATATCGCCAGCTATAGCATCATTTGGCGTATGTTTACCAACTCCCATAAAAAATCTCATTGCCCTATTTTGGACAGCATTAATACAAGAGAAATTTTTGGTTCCCCAAATACAAGATCCATAGTCAATTACTGACCAAACCATAGTATCATACAGCTTTGAGAATATATTATGCTGAAAACCACTATGTAATTTACTTTTCACAATCAATAAACCAAGTGCTCGACTGGCTGATTTAGCAACTGCTTTAGCCATTAATTGATAATCTAAAAACTCTGTTAACAATAATCCCAAATATTGATAACAATTTACACACTCCATTAAACAGCCATTTATTGTAAAATTATATCCAGTTCGCGGTTTAGAAGGATTCCTAAAATGCATTATTTTAGATTTATTGACATTCACACTTAATGCATTATTATTACACCAAAAATTAAGAACATCTAACATCTTCTGGAGATCATTCTCATTTTCTGCTAATAGTACTACATCATCAGCATATAATAAAATTGCTAATTTATTATCGTCAATATCAATGCCAAGATTTAAAGCATTTATATCCTCCACTAGACTATTGATATAAATATTAAACATTATAGATGACAAAGTACATCCTTGTTTCAAACCCGTATCAATATCAAACCAGTCTGTCATGTTACCATTTAACCTGACACAGCATTCTATGTTAGAATAAAGACCTTTCAGTGCAAACATAAATTTTGTACTAATACCTAAATTTTCTAATTTATTGAACAACAATACTCTATTTATTGAATCATAGGCTTTTTAAAAGTCTATAAAAGCAACATATGTAGACAATTTACTCTTTTTTCTTGTTTCAATGATTGAAGTTATTGTACTTATATGGTCTACTGTGCTTCGACCTTTCATAAAACCATTTTGCTCATCTTTGATTATCTCCCTTTCCTCCAGCCAACTGACAAGTCTATTATTTAATATACCACAATAAACTTTGTATGCAAAGGGAGCTAAAGTTATACCTCTATAGGATAAAGGATCCCGTGGATCAGAAGTAGCACATTTTGGTATTGGGGTTATTATCCCCTTATTCCAAATAACAGGTACTTTGCCGGTTTTAAAACATAAATTAAAAATTTTGTGCAATACACATATAACGCTTTGATTTTTACACACCTCCGCTTGAATCAAATCAACACCTGGACTTTTACCATTTTTTGCTTTCATTACAACTTTATATACTTCATCAATTGTAATATCAAAATCAAGTTCATCACAGTCAACATTTTCCTTAATACTATAATTTTCAATTTTATCTGAATTATTACTAACATTCAAATTTAACAAAGTTTGAAAACTATTTTTCCACTTATTTAGAACCAAGTCTAAATTATCGATGACAGAACTATCATCAATTGAAACTTCATTTTGGTATATTTGATTGCCTATTATTACCGATACCAATTTTTCCTATCTTTTTCCAAAATTGTTTAGAGTCGGTATCACTTAACCTGATTAACTCCTTTTGGATACTATCACGAGCATGCATTTAGTGTTGATTTGCAGTACAAAAGAAATTACATTTGTCAAAACAAAGCTGAAAACAGAGCTTGATTCAATTTCTCGTAAACGAAAATCCTGTAATTAAATTCTCATCAAAAACTTAGAAATTAAAGATTATCCACCTATATAACTTATGTCAAAATTTTTTAAAAAATTCACCGTACAATTTTTTTCACAATGTTAGGAAAACTGCATGAAAAGTCATAATATTCCTTGAAACTGAACGTCAAGTTGAAAGAATTACCTCCCTTGTCAAATATCTGACTTTCATGTATTTAAATATTTTTTAAGATACCATAATATAATCCTGTTGAATTTAATGCAGGCATTTTGAAGTGTTTATTAACAGAATGTATTTTCTGATAAAATGGACATTTTATTTATATATATGAAAAAGTTGTAAATCTTGTTTTTTTTTATTCATACCAATCACAACAATAATATTTATACAGAAAGGAGTTATTTTCTTAGGACAATTACTGTTGCATATTCAGTTCTAAAGCTTTACAGTTTTGTTAGATTTTCAATTCTACGTTGTTTTTTTTTTTTATTTTGTTGAACTAATAATGTTGTATTTTAAATTCTTACAGCTTTTTGCTTGATGATCAGTGTAAGTGTATTTGGAGGTAGTTATTACAAAGAACCTTGGTTGAAGGATCATCGCTTGTCCGCGTCATTTGCTTGTATCATCATTGCGTTTGTTTTATACCTTTGTGGAGCATTGGTTATTCTGATAATGAGCTTTCAAGGTAAGAAAATGACAATAATTTTTGAAAGTCAAATATTGCAAGTATTGTTTTGTTCTGCACAAGAACATATAAATTTAAGGGGAATATTTTTTTAATGTATAAAGACAAAAAAAAAAGATAGATTACGTATTTTTTCGTCTTTATAAAAAGTGAATTAAAAAATTTCCACTATAATTATAAAGACGAAAGCTGAATACGGTCAAGAAAAAAATTTCAAAATTAAGAAATAATTATTTTTTAAATATGAGAAAACTGTCTCGGTATTACGAGCTGAATATCTTGTAATTTCCAAAAAATTACCTTGTTAGAGGATGGTTGCCACTTGTTATTAATATTATAGATTTTAACGGTACTAGGGCTACCCAGTTTTAAGTTGAATTTTTGCTGACCTCTTTATACATCATAGCGAGGAATAGCTTGTCCTCGAAGGACATCCCATGCTTGTCAACAAAGGAGTCATGTCAGGTATTGCAATCGCTTTGTGCCTATAGTTTGTTAAGAGCATGTTGACTTTTTAAGGTTAATACATGTAATTTCCGACTTTAGATAAATACATTTACCAAACACAAAACCTAATCTATATCTAAAACTACTGGAGCAAGCTGAAATACACTGTCAATAAGCAGTGTTTCTTGATAGATTAAATTATTATTTTAACTTATAATGGTTTTAATTACCCTTGGTTTTACACATACGTACTACTTCAGTGCAACTCTTCAGGTGCAGGCCGGGGAATTAGAGGTTCTAATCTTAGTCTGAGTTCCTAATCTTAATTTTAGGTGAAAACAAGGTGACGACAATCTACATTCCCGGACAAGGAGAACCTCGGCCTAATTCGTCATTACCTGATCACTACACTTGGCTTTCAAGGAGGCCTATAAAAACCCCAAACACATGGACACACTTCTCTAACCAGAAAGAGATAGTCGAATGGAATTCTGATACAGCAGGAGTGAAATTAATAAATGTTTCGAGAACATCCGAATGGCAAGCAGTTGAAAAACTTGTACAAAGAACTTGGCGGAATGATCTTGTTGCAGTTGGAAGAGATGCTAGGGGTCTTCAAAATTTGGGATATAATTCAATTACTGTAACAAAAATAGAACGGGTAGAGAATCCAGCCCTTTTTGAGAAGTATGCCGAAAATCGTGCAAAATTATTTCGACAAGTCGGAAGAAGGAAAGATCATTTTATGCCTTTAGAAAAAGTCCAAAATGCACGCAGAGGGGAAGTACTTACAAGTAAATATTTAGACAGAAGAGTATTTAAAGATATTTATCCAGCAGTTAATGAACATTATTTGTTTCACGGTACACCTGTACAGTTTGTTGATGCAATAGTTCGCCAGGGGTTAGATATAAAGTTAAATAAACGTGGAATGTTTGGTGCAGCGATTTATGCTTCAGAAAGTAGTACAAAAAGTGATTCATACGCAGGTAATTGAATAAATTTATTAATAATTTACGCCTAATTTACCTTAAGGTAGATCGATCCTAATAAAAATATCAGACAGATTTTTTTTGTGGATATTTTGTAGATCTTAGTCCATTTATTCAAAAAATAAATTAAAAATGATATGTCACCGATCATCTTTTCCTGTTATCAGGTCAAATTCAGTATTTTTCAGCAATATTTACAAAGAATATATAGGGAAATGTGACACATGCTAATTATTTAGCTTTCATATGAAATAAATATCAGATAGATTTTTTTATTTTTTTGATATTTCAGAGATATAAACTTCAGCTATATGTTGAGCTGAAAAAATCTATATGTAACAGTTTGAGTAAGTGAGATATTTATATAGTTAACGAAGTAGTCAATATTAACGGGAAAAGGGAGCTAATTCGCTGGAAAGTGTATGTCGATCTACTATGACGTCACAATGAAAAGGCCAAATAAGGAATATTCCGGATTAAAAATCAAGTCAATTCCGCATCCGACTCGTGCTTCACAAATGCGCCAATCGAATGCACCGTGTTTTAGTGTCGAACCACCTTAACATGTTTGTAAAAACAATACAAAACAAACAAAAAATGATCAAAAGAAGAATTAAACAAAATAAAATAACACCGAAAAGTATTCCAAATCATAACCAGAGGCTCTGTTGGTAAAATATAAGTAATCTCTTGTGATTGCTGTTCGAATATTCCACACATTACAGACAGGTGTACCATGGAAGTTTTGAAGTATCGAGTTGTTAAATCGGAGAAGTGCAAATGTATGGTAGCTCTATCAAAACAACATATGTAAGCAGAACGTATTTTTATCTGTCAGCTATGAGGTTTCCTAAAGTTTGGAGTTATATAAAACATTGCGACATAGCGTACGTTAGTCGGTTGTCGATTGTCGAGAACACGATCAGGGAAAAAGACGTATCGTAATTGATCATCCGATGGCCCGACGATATTTTCGAGAACACCACCGCCCCTTTTCTGTGTACAGTAAAGAGGTAAAATTTGTCTTTAAAAACGCTAAAGAGTATTTAAAATCAGCAAATTGTCGAAAAAAAATGATTCCTAAAATATCAATGTTTTTATGGTGTTTGAAGAATGTAAAAGGACTACATATTATTGGCAATGTGGTCGAAAAAAGATATCATCGTTTTAATATTTATTTATAGATCCACAAAACGACAGAGATAAAGACTCTGAAAAGAAAATGATTCTTCTTCGTATGCTGCTTGGGGATATTTATGTTCTTAATAACCAGCGAGTTTTAAAACGACCGCCATGTAGAATATGCGAAATGGACACTTGCTCGGATGAAACTCACGAAGCTTTTGCTTCCGGGTACTGGTTTTATGATTCTGTCGTTGTTGATGGAAAGTGGAATTTTAGAGAATTTCTTGTGTATGACATGAGTAAATGCTATCCAGAATATGTGATTTGGTACAAGCGTGTCTAAATTGTTATCAATACTTCATTAAGGTAGTTGCCAACATTGATATCATATATGGAATTCTCTGTCTTATTTCTTTTATATTCATAACATGCTAACTATTTAGTCAACAAACACAATTTTTATGTTATATTCTAAAAGCATGAACCTTTAAGAAATGAAGGACAAAAATCTACAGAAATTGACATTAACCCTTCACTCGAGACTTCCCAATATCTGTACAATGCCTCTGGAAAACCGATAAAATATACTTTTATGCCAAATTTTTAATTACTTGTATTTCAAAATCAACAGCATAAACCTATTATTTTTTCTCGTTTCTTGTTATTCAGTCATTTAGTCTAACTAATTCAGAACATAGTTATGAGACTGAATTTCTTCAGGACAAAAGACGCTAGGTCCTTCAATCTCACTTATAGATACAGTGATGATGTTATTTCCATAAATAACGCATCTTTGGCTATATGTATATATATCCGCCATAGAGATAAAGGAAACGACAGAAACCACAAGATTCACATTTTTTGGACTTACATCTAGAATTTAACGAAAATGGTCATATCAGTATTAAAGTTTACGACAAAATGGACGATTTTCATTTCCATTTATCAATTTCCCTAACATTGATAGTAATATTCCAGCTTACGACACTTGATTCGTAACGCAAGAACTAGCACAAATTATATAGACTTTCTCAGTAGACAAAGTTGCTTTATTTATCAATGCGGCAAAAAATTTTGTCTCATAGTATCATTAGAAAGGTTCTTAAATAGTTATAAGTCCCTTGTGGAAAAAATTTGAAGTTTCGATCCAAAGTCCGATTCAAGATTCTTTTTTTACTTTATACTGGGATTATTGATTGATTGATTACTTAGAGTTTAACGCCAAGTGAGCAATATTTCAGCTATATCAGGAAGAGAACATGTTTATCAATAAAAAAATGTAAGTGAGAGGAAAAAGAAACAAAGGTGGAAGGAACAACGAGTATTGATGCCAATAGAAAAGGGTAGAAATAGGTAGTGGCAGGAAATTGAGCCTTCTTGACGATTCATGGTGACTCTGCTCTCTTTAGACAATCTAGAAGGGATCTTTATACTACATGGAACGTGGCGTTTTTCCGCACAGTTTGGCTACAATGGTTTGCGGTCAGGCTTTCCGTATTATGACCTGACTTCCCCGCATAGACAGGCCACCAACTAGGGACGCGCCCGGCAGCTCTGTAGTCGGAGCCCCTGAAAACCTATTCAGGTGCCGAGTAATACTGGGATGATCATTTAATAGCTGTCTACTTTTCAATGGCTGTTGAGTTGCTACCTGCCACTACTGCAATGGAAGGGGAGGTTTTGCGCGCCATCAAGCTGGTTTAACCCATCATTTCTTTTGAAATGCCTGTACTACATTAGTTAGTCAGGACCATTGCGATTGACAATTTTTCCGACGGTTTCTATATGATTTGTCTTTTTGTATCATGGACTTCAGCTCTTGACAAAACTGTTCGTTATTGTCATTATCACTCTCATTACTTTCATTTAAAGGTAGCAACTACCTTAAATTATAAGAGTAATGTGTTTTCAAAAAACGTGTTTTCCTCACCGTTCATTGAAGATCTTATGGTGGCTTTGAGTTGTTATTGCTCCCCTTGGGGTCGTTGTCTCTTTGACACATTCCCTGTTTCCCTTCTTTTTCTTATTAGATTAGTTATTCTTCAAAATAAAGTTGATAAATAACTTATCCCATAAAGAGTTCACCAATTTTGCAACCAGGTATTTACAGTTATTTTAACCTCTCACAAAGTTAATTTAGAACTGTTCTAATGACTGCTCTAAGTTAACGTAGAACTGTTCTAGAAAAGTGTTCTAAAAGCAGTCATTGTCAAGAACTGTTCTAGAAAAGTGTTCTAAAAGCAGTCATTGTCAAGAACTGTTCTAAAAGCAGTCATTTTCAAGAACTGTTCTAAAAGCAGTCATAGAGTAGAACTATTCTAAAAGGAGTCATCGAGTAGAACTGTTCTAAAAACGGTCATAAAATGTACATTCGAAGTTAAGTGCATTGATTTACTGCAGATTGGAAATTTCCTCACGAAGACACAGAAGAAACTCATAACAATCTCATACATAATAAATTTGTACAGAAAACACCCAATTTGTCCCTTTTTAGATTAGTGAGGATTGGTCGACTGAAACTTAAGTTATCGGTCCAACTACAGACAATGACAACGACCAAAATGTACCATAATATGACCTTAAATGTTTTGCGGCCGTATAATTAAGGCGTTTTTTCGGCCTTTATTTCAACTAAAAAAAAAGTTTTTTTCAACAGAAGTGCTTCGTTTGTTTTTACGGAATAATTACATGTTTTTTTTTTGGCCGGAAACGAGATTTTTCGGGCGATCTACTTTTGTGCCAAGACAATTTATGCAAAGGAGTGAAATCTACAAAATCGAAGTACTACGATATAGGCAAAGGTAGTCAAGAAAGATGTCATCATTATAATGTTTATTTGTGGATAAAAAAACGACACAGATAGATACTCTGAAAATTCTTACATTGGATAATTATTGAAGTTGAACCAATACCTTCCAGTAAAATCTAGATTTTTAAAAAAAATTTTTATAAGTATACATTTAATGTTTATTTATTTATTAGTTTTTTTATATTGTTGTTATTTATTTCAATATTTTATTTGCTATATATAGAATTGGTTGAAGATTTTTTTACCTGTTAGCCTTTGCAATTTATATATTTTTTGGTGCAATTTCACTACCGAGTTTTTGAAACGTTGGCACATTTTTACTATATTTAAAGTGTAATTAGCGCTAAAAAGGACGATAGCAGAATTACAGTTCTTGTCATATGTAAACATTAAGATCTCTCTCGCTGTCATTCAATATAATTTGAATAATAAAAGGTAATACGGTTTGTGGATTAAATAACTGTTATTTTGTTCTGAAAAAGTAACATGGAAGTATGATGTATTTTTTTTTTTATTTCTTTATTGTAAACTTTTGAAATAAATGGTACTTTGCTAGCCAAGGGTTATGATTGGCTCCACTTCTCTTCACCCTTGGAATATATATTCGCCTTTTTTTTGGAGACTCAAATCCATATTTAAATTGGGTGCAGCTAAACTTAACTGCATCCAATAAAAATTTTATATTTTACCAACAATACTTTTTATATAATAAGAATGAAATTTTTATGGTACATTTATGTATTTTTCAAAATTCTCAGAAATTGTGTTGTTTTTTTTACCTTTTCAAGGCTTTCCGTTGAATATATATTGTATTGCCATCTTTACACACAATTATTCATACCGAAGCTCGACTTTAAAAGGAGAAAATGACCAAAAATGTATCTACATCTGCCAAAGTTGAAGAGCAAAGGAGCGGATCATGTCTGCTGCGTAGAGAAGATGGTGCTTACGAGGCAAATAATTAACTTTAACTGGTATATGGCCTGCAATCCTTTGATGCTTTTCAGAGAAGATATTTTATTAAAGTTGCTGCATATTTCATTGTGCCTACTCTGATAGTTGATTTTATTTCCTTTATTTATGGTAACACATCGTGTAATTAGTCATTATTTCGTTTGGACTTGTCTTGTGTTCTTTCCGTTATTATAAATTTGTTCCTTTTTTAATCTTATTATATTACCCGATGTCTATAATCCTTTCTTAATTAAAATTAAACATGTTGTTTATGTTTTGTCCTTTTTCAAAATTGAAAGCTGCTGTGATTCTAATAATATACTCAAAGAGATACATGTGTATCGATATAACACACATAAAATTCAGCACAAACATATAAAATTTCAGGGAAATGTGTGTACATTTTAGAACTACATGGACATTTAATTTGTATTCGCTTGCTAAGTTATGACGAAGTCTGCAAATTTTGAAGTTTGGACTTAAAATTTCGGGCTTGATAACGACAACTTGTGCTTGATGATAACCATTTCCCATCTTTAATCCTACATAGACGAATATAGTTATATGAGTCCCTAACTGTTATCTTTCCATTGTTATATGAGTCCGTAAATACATTTTTGGTATTTTTGGGCCGGGCGTTTGCTATAATAATGGCATGACAGTGTAATAACTTGTATGGCAGTATGTTATCAATCTTTCGTATTTTGAACAAGTATTGAATGGAAAAGATTCAAATATATAATTAATGTTGAAAGGGAACATTTTTATCAACTGAATTACTCTTAATAACCAAAATTGAA
This sequence comes from Modiolus philippinarum, assembly GCA_002080025.1. Lineage (NCBI taxonomy): Eukaryota > Metazoa > Mollusca > Bivalvia > Mytilida > Modiolidae > Modiolus > Modiolus philippinarum. The sequence continues at coordinate 71,030 of MJUU01014682.1, read as the reverse complement.
ACCGAAAGCATTTTTATCGATTTAAACGTTTTTGGTAACTTAAACACAAACGATTTTGCTCCAACCAAATTAGGACTTCTCCAACCAATTAGGTTTGGACCCCTGTAGCAAGACAAAAACTCGCATGCTCACTAGACTGTGAGTTTTTGGGTCAGTGCAAAAAGTCGAATAGCAAACTCTCATGTACTACCCAAGACCAGCAAAAATGTCAAATACCATTTGTAGCGTGTCTTCAGGTTCGTTACCAAGTCGCTTCTCGGAATCTGGGATTTTAATTCTTAAACACTTTATAAATAGAATGGACAGCTCACTTGGCTTCAAGTCAAACTTTCTACGGCTCACTTTGGCTCACTTTCAAATAACAATGAGCTGCTCAGAGTTTGTCAGCTCACCTGGCTCTATATTCATTGGCTTGCAATATCAAGACTATATTTCTATTTACTCCTTTTATAGTATTGAAAAGACTTATTCAGTCACGTCAATAATCTAAGTATTTAAATAGATGTATAACTTGTCGGCGTCTTTCTTCTTTTGGCGGGAATAAAGAGCCCTGACGCTTTGGTTAGGTTTCCTTATATACCTCCAATTCTTTCGAAACACTTCTGACTTACCATCGATCTTTACGTATAATCTAGACCCTTAAAAAGGGGATTCCCATGTGTTTACAAACCCTTGGTAACCACAGCGTTTACAGTAAAGTGTTTATTCTATTTCACTACATTTACCTACGCCTCCGAAAAAAAGCATCCTCGCTTTTATGAACATAGGGTTTCATAATGAGCCGTGAGTCTATGCTTTCTTGTCCATAACTGAGCTATAGAGGGCAGTGAAAATGACTAAACATTTTTCATCAAAATTTAAGCATGCAAAGAACATTATACCAAGTAAAATTTTGATTTTCACTGGAAAACAAATATCGAATACTAGTTTTGAAATAATTTTACCTACACGTAAAGCATTTATGGCTTAAGTAAGGGTCTTTTACGTGCAAAGGGCGTGCCTTTCCCCAAACATGAGGCTTCGGATTTAACGTCCCCAATCTGACCGGATGGTATTTATATGAATTACTTTCTTATTCAATTTAGTTGCAACAAGATTGCTACGCGTAGCTATGTCCCCCGCCGCCGCAGAAAAGTCAATAAAGTCCCATTTCTCATGTAAAATTTTGAGAATCAAAATGGCGGCAGGATATGATCAACTGCATTAGGTGGCAAATAGCTAAGCAAAATTTCAGCAAAATCCCTTAACTGGAGTATAACGAGATGTGTCCAGAAAGTCTCCCTATGTTGTAGTATGCATTAAGTCGATAAAGTCCAATAACTCCCTTATAATTTGTTGAATCAAAATGGCGATGTGATATGATCTATTACATATAACGATTAACAATCCTGTATAATTAGAATGAATTCGGACTATCAGTTTCTGAGGAGTTGCTTCCACAAGATTTGCCATTGTATAACAATGTGGAAATAATCAAAGTCCCATAACTCCCACAAAATTTGACAAATCAACATGGCGATGCGATATGATCTAGTACTAGTGGTGACTAACAATCCTGTAAAATTTGAATGAATTCTGACCAGC
>MJUU01014682.1:57965-68814 GCA_002080025.1 Modiolus philippinarum | reverse complement strand
CAATCCTACAAAATTTGAACAAAATCCAATACACGGTTTCCGAGGAGTTGCGTCCACAAGATCTCCATTTGTATAGTATTGCTAAAAATCGTCAAAGTCCCATAACTCCTATAAAAATTGTCGAATCAAAATGGCAGTGCGATATGATCTAGTACATATAGTGACTAACAATCCTACAAAATTTGAACAAAATCCAATACACGGTTTCCGAGGAGTTGCGTCCACAAGAAAGTGTGACAGACAGACGGACGGACGGACGGACGGACGGACACACGGACGCAGACCATTACTATGTCCCGCCGTCGCGGTGCGGCGGGGACAAAAAGGTAATCTCCGTACCACTTATCTAAACTATTAGTTATTTACAATTTGATATAACAGTCACATTTTTTATTTTGAAGGACGATTTAGCTTGTATCGTAGTCTTTTAACCACAATGTTTTTCTCCTAACTCTGATGTTTAATCTGTTTCTTTTACAGAACAATCATGTATCTCATCATTTAGACTATCTGTGTTATGTTCTGCAGATTTATTTTCTACCAGTGTACTCATGTCAAACAAATGCTCATCAACCTGTATGCTCTTATCTTGTGAAAAAGACATATTAGAGTAGTCTTCCCCTAATAAAATGTGTGGTCGTCTTTTCTTTATTCGATTTATATGTATGATTTAGGGTCGCCCCTTTCTACCACAATCAACTTTAAAATTGACGTCTAATATTTTTGATATGACTTTAAATGCTAGTTTGGGCGCTGTTCTAGTTTTAACGTTTGGGAAGAACACAAAAACATGATCTCCTTTATTGAAACATTCCCATGACTGTCTCTGGTCATGGTACACTTTTTTAGCATGCATTGCTCCTTTTGCATTCTTTCTTACTTCTGTAAGGGCCTCTTCCATACGCTCTTTGATTATCAAAGCCCATTTATTTTGTGGTATTTGTGACATAGATCTGGGCATGGCAAATTGTATATCTAAAGGATTAGTTGCCTCTCTACCAAGCATTAATGCATTGGGGGTAAAACCTGTCGTTTCATTTTCGGCTGATCTATAGGCCATTTGGGCAAAAGGTAGATGTTCATCCCAATTTGTTTGGTTTTTGTTAGCAAATGCAGACACCATTGTTGAACCGTTCTACCATGACATCTGACTGGGGATGGTATGGCGACATTGCAACATTCTACAGAGTTCTTGAAAAAAAAACTTTCAAACTGAGCACCCTGGTCTGTATGTATATCATATGGCACTCCAAATCTTGCAATAACTTCTTCAACAAGTAGTTTTGCCACTGTTTGAGCTTCCATATTAGGCATGGCAAAACATTCTACCCATTTCGTATAGTAGTCTTCCACGACAAGTATGTGTTTCTTACCTGAATTTGTAAGTGGAAGCTCACATAAAATATATATCGCTATGCGTTCCATCGGTAACCAAGACTCAGCAATCTGCATTGGCGCTCTTTTTGTTCTGTTCGGTGATTTCTTTTATGTGCAGAATGTGCAATCAGTTACGTATCGTTTGACATCCGTTTGTAATCCTGGCTAAAAATATTGTTTTCTTATTTTTGCCAGTGTTTTTCGTATACCAAGATGTGCAGATGTTTTATTGTCGTATGAATGGGCTAACACTGTTCTTCTTTCAGTCATGGGTACTACTGCCTGGATGATCTTTGAGCCCTCTTGTTTTCGAAATAATATATCATCATTAACTGTCAATGAGTCAAACTGATTCCATAATAATTTAACTGGGGTGGATTAATTTCGTTTAGTGCCATCGTTTCATCGGATGTATCTGTTTTCAAAATCCGAACATTTTGAGATGAGGTTTCTGTTTCCCAATTTGGATCAAATCCACATTGTGTACATGGGATGCGGCTGAGTGCATCAGCATTAATATGCTGCTTCTCTGGCCGATGTACTATCTTCATGTCATCAGAACTAAGGACTTGAAGCCATCTAGCAAGTTGCCCTCCTGGCTCTTTAAAATTTAAAAGCCATTTCAATGATCTATGGTCAGTCCTGACTACGAACCGTTTGCCATACAAATAATGCTTGAAATGTTTTGTAAAATGCACCATTTCCAATAACTCTTTGCGTGTGACGCATTAATATCTCTATTGTTTCGATAAAGTTTGACTAGCAAATGCTATGGGTCTTTCTTTTCCTTCAAATTTTTGGGAAAGCATCGGTATCAATAATAGTCTGGGTGTGCAAGTATTGAAGCAGAAGTAAGATATTTCTTAAGATTTTGGAAAGCTTCTTGACATTCTTGTGACCATTTACATTTTCTTCCTTTCTCTGTTTGCGTGAACACTTCGAAATTTGGGAAAAGTTTCTTACAAATTTTCTATAGTACCCACAGAATCCAAGAAATAATCTAAGCTCTTTTACATTTGTGGGTACAAGCCAAGAATTTATTAATACAGTTTTTTTCAGGGTCGGTTGCTATTCCAGATTTGGATATTACATGTCTTAGTATGTTACGCATTTGGCATATAAGTGACATTTCTTAGCTTTTATTTTTAAGCCAGCGCCAAGTAACCTATCAAAAAATGTTTTTAAGTTTGTTAACATGTGTTCAATAACTAACAAAATACCGAAGTTACTGTTAATTCATTTTCTGCATATGCGCATTTCGACAACTTATGTCTCATCAGTGCAGATAAAACCAAAACATTTGGAAATCCATAACCCGAAAAACATGTAAAAGCTGATAGAGAACAAATAACCAACAGGGTCTAAATAGAAAAGCCAAAAAGGACAGAGCTATGCATGAGGGAGATACTCCTTAGTTTTAAACAAAATTTTGTAAAATTTAGATATTGCATATTTCAATAAAAACGGTTTTCGGGTCAGCACCAAAGTACTGACTACTGGGTTGGTGAATACACTCGGGGACTAACAGTCCACCAGCAGAGGCATCAAATGACTGTCCTAAGACCATTATATCATCCAAAAGATAAAACAAATGCCATATTGCAATCCAGATAGAACGGTTTCCATTAGGCTCTCGAATGTGGTGGGAGCCCCTTTGAGTCCAAACGGCATAACTCTAAATTTGTATAATCCTGACATTGTTGCAAAGACGGTCTTGTGTCTATTACCGAGGTCATATTCCCTCTGCCAATAACCAGCACATAAATCAAGGGTTGAATATCAAAACGACCCAGTGAAAATGGTCGAATGAGTCATCTATCCGCGGTAAAGGGTAAGCATCATTTATTGTTACAGCATTAAGACGCCTATAATCAACGCAAGACCTCAATGTGTTGTCTTTCTTTCTTGCTTAGACAACTGGGGATGACCATGGATTAGATGAATGGACTGATCATGGATTAGATGAATGGACTATCACATTTTTGTCAAGCACGTCCTTGACCTGTCTATCCACCTCTTTAGCCAGTGCATTGAGAAATCTCCGGGGTGCCTGCTTGATAGGATTTTTCAGGACCCTGTTTTGATCCTGTGCTTCACAACATTTGTTCGCCCATAGTCTGTATCTGGAGATGCAAACATTGATTCGTACTCATCAAGCAGTTGTTTCACTTTTGAATATTGCACTTTTGTTAAGTTTTCATCTGATTTTTGTAGCAAATCTTCTAGATCTGGTCGAATAGTATTTACCGGACATTTGCTTTTATTGGTTTCTGTTATATCATTTTTGTCAGGAACCACTTGCGCAACCGTCGTACCAGAATATATGATTTGTGGTTCATCTGATGGATTCATCATTTGGACAAAAACCTCTTTTCCTGATTTTACCAAAGATCGACCCATTAATGCTCTATCCTTTAAGAACGAGTCTATAGTTTCTACCATCAAATCTTATTTTGACAGACGCTTCACATCCGGGATATCTACCTTGCCTGAAACAATATTTCGCTTCTAGCAGGAAGTGATACAGTTTCTTGGCTAATTACACGAAAACATCCAAAGACTTCTTCGAAACTCAATTTTATTTTGTCACCACTGATTTGCAATACTTCGTTTGCTAAATCTATAATTCCGTTATGTGAGTGAAGGAAGTCCAAGCCAATTATAATAAACGATATTTTCGCTACAATAGCTTCAAAACAACGGCAGTAGAATACCGAAGGAACAAAGCACACGATTACACAAATCAAAGTCCAGAGACAAGGCAAAAGCAAGAACACAAGAAGACGAAAGACCAAAGACACCACATGCCCACAAAACACACGAACATTACATATACAACACAAAAAACTAAAGCACTAACAGTGTCTTCTGTGTCAAATTTTACAAGAAAACTACCTCGACCTTAAATCTCAAGTTTATCACCACTTGCAGATAATACTTGTTGTTCACTTTTAACTAGAATAGGGCGTGCTTCTTGTGGTATTTTCTGATAAAGTTCTTCAGAAATAATTGATAGGATTGCCCCTGTATCAACAAGAAACTTTGTGATAAACTATGTATATCTGCATTGACATACATCCCTGTCTCATAAGCAGCAGAGGAGAGGTCAATATTTCCACATTTAGTGTCTTTTGGTAGACTCTTCTTTCCGCTCAGCGGCCTCGCCCTGCCAAGACCCCCTTGTGTATTCCTATTCTCAAATTTACCTGGGGGTATTCTCGTTTTGAAAAATATGTTCCTGTCTATTTCGAGACTGCCTGAACCCGGGGCATCTAGTAAATTTATTGTTTTGATACCGATTATGTGCATCAAACCGTCGCACCCCAGACCTTTCGCTTTTTAGCTGATTAAGACCTTTCTGTAATAATGACGATTTGTCTTGCATATCTAACATCGATTTCTTTAACCCTCGGCTTCCTGTCCATTGACGTTAGGTCCTGTAGAATGTTACTTATTCAACAGCTAGTCTTTTTGAGTCATTGAGTGTTTCTGGTCTTGATTGTTTGATTCCGATTCTCATATCAGAATCTGACAATGCCTCAATAAAATGTTGTTTTGTCAGTGTATCACGTACATCCTCCGGAACAGTCGGGTAGGCTAAATAAACTAATCTCCGTACTGACTGTCCCAGCTCAGTCAAACTCTCGTTTGCCTTCTGTCGTTTTTTAATCAGTTGAACTCTATATAGATCATCCTGATTAGGTGATGCAAAGCGTTCTTCCAATGCATTAACTAAACATTTGTAATTTTGTTGCTTTGCAACTGGTAAATACCCTAGGATACATTGTGCCTGTCCGCGTAAAGCAACGACCAAATACAACCCCTTCTCATCTTCTGTCCATAAATTGATACGAGCATCATGCCTCGAAATGGCATTTATAATCTAATCACGACGAAGAACCATCATATATAGATGATTTCAGAAGTATAGGTGTTTGTCGTGTATTATTGTTTTCACGGCTCCCATACTTTCTGTCTCATCTAACTGAACGTTTGTTGAACTCGATTGTGCTACTATTTTACGCACTGTTACCTTTGGAGGAATGCAATTTACATTGTTATGAGCATTGCTAAATTGCCGAGGACTAAACGTCTCATTTTGACCCCCCCCCCTCGATATTCTGTGCCTATTTTATTTTCTGTTTAGGATTTTGACATTTGATCGTATCGCGATTGTTGAAGCTCATCTACTTGAGCGAGCTGTTCCTTTAATGTTCTTATTTCCTGATCAATCGATCGTGATGAATCTGGGCCTTTTCTTTCTGATTTCTAGTGTTCATCTGAAGGCCTTGCGGTAGCCAATCCAGAGTCCGTTTGAAAATGTAACGACTGGCCGGTACGAAATGTCTTATCTTTCGGTGTTGATTGATTTCGTTTCAGTTCCCTACTGAGACGCTCAATTTCCATTTCAACCTCAGACACATCGCCTTCAAACGTACTATACATATTTAATGATATATAATAAAATCAACTAATGTACAATATGATTTCTTTATTAAAATAAAATAAAAACGAACACTAATTCAAGATTATACGAGAGGATATGGAGTAAATGAGCATGAATCCATAACACAAATGTTAACTCCAACTGAAATAATTTTAATGAGCTGTATGGCCATTTCGGAAATTAATTCCTCATCAGCAGTACTAAAACCCAAACAAAGGAAATCTATAATTTAAAAAAAAACTATTTATTTAAATATATATTTGGTTTTTCAAAAATGTGTTGTCTCAGATACCTCCGCCTTCCGTCAAATTTTGAAGCGTGTCTTCGGGTTCGTTACCGAGTCGCTTCTCGGAATCTGGGACTTGTATTCTTTAACAGTTTGCAATAGAAGGGACAGCTCACTTAGTTTGCAATAGAAGGGACAGCTCACTTGGCTTCAATTCAAACTATCTAGGACTCAGTTTCAAATAACAATGAGCTGCTCCCAGTTTGTCAGATCACCTGGCTCTATATTCATTGACTTTCAATATCAAAACTATATTTCTATTTAATCATTTTAGAGTATTGGAAAGATTTATTCAGTCACGTCAATAATCTAAGTAGAGGTATAACTTGTCGGTGTCTTTCTTCTTTTGGCGGGAATAAAGAGACCTGACGCTTGGGTTAGGTTTCTTTTTATACCCCCCGATTCTTTCGTAATACTTCTGATTTCCCATCGATCTCTACCTATAATCTAAACCCATAAAAAGGGGATTCCCGTGTGTATACAAACCCTTGGTAACCACAACGTTTACAGTAAAGTGTTTATTCTGTTTGACTACACATTGACCTACATTGTACCACTTGTACTAAAACACCTATACCACTTATACCAACAGATACTAAGAAACTACACTGTTCAATTGAGGTCAAGAACAAAAGCCATACAGCAAGGTGTCATGTCCTAACCAAGACCTACAAACATACTTTTTGTCATTTATCTACCGTTAATAGATAATGTGAAAAAACATGCTTATTAGACAATGAAATTGAGGTTTCAGACACAAGACATATTAAGGACTGTCATGTATTGCCGAAGACCAACCAGCATGCCAAATATGACCTACCTCAAATAGATACTGAGAAATATTTCATGCTCATTGGGCAATAAAATTGAGGTCTAACAAACAAAACAGTTATAGAAGTCTGTCGTGTACTTAATGAGACCAACCAGCATACCAAATGTCATTGACTTACGATTAACAGTTACTGAGAAACTGGCCCAATCAGAAAACTTAACATGCTCATTAAACCATTTGGCTAATGTCATACTACCTCAGAAAATATCTTGCATATCAAATGTCATTGGAATACCACTAAAAGTTACATAGAAACGGAAAAGAAATTGAGGTGAAGGACAAAAATCAATATAACATACTGCCGTGTACTTACCCAGGACCAATTCTTATACCAAATATCATTGACTTACCACTTATTGTTGCTCAGAAACTGACCTTATCACAAACCGAATCATGAAAGTTAACGCCGCTGTCGTCGCAGTCATATTTTGTACGCCTATGTATGACTTTCGCGCCTTGTGTGGAGGAACAGACAAAAAAAGTAGCCACCACCGTTTTGAATTTACTGTTTAGTGTGCAGAAACTACAAGTCCAATTATAACCTAACTTAGGCACAACAGTCCTTAGATGGTCCCTTCCAACAAAGATATCCGTCAGGTCTGTCCCTCATCCAAGATGGCCGCCAGCGAGGAACATAGTTTTAACATCAGACCATATAGAAAAGACATTTAAAGATCTTCTTCTCGGAAAATACTTGTCCAATTATAACCAAACTTAGGCAAAATGGTCCTTAGATGTTCCCTTAAAAAAGGTATCCGGCAAGTCGGTACCTCATCCAAGAAGGCCGTCAGCTGGGATCATAGTTTTAACATTGGACCCTAAAGAAAAGACATTCAAAGACCTTCTTCTCAGAAATTGCCAGTCCAATATAACCAAACATAAGCACAATGGTCCTTAGATGCAGTCTGTGCCAAAAACCTTTTCATTCACTAGCTCTAAGGGACTAGTAAGGTCCTTTGTTGTACTAACCCGAACTCAATTTCACTAGCCCTTATTGAAGAGTCTGTGTTAATAAGGTACAATTTTAACTAGCCCATCGGGCTAGTGACTTCAAATGTTTACTAGTCCGAGACAATTCTACCATCTCGGGCGTAGGGCTAGTGGCTAAAAGCATAGACTGTAGATGGTTTCTTCCAAAAAAGTATCCGTCAGGTCCATACCTCATCCAAGATGGCCACCAGCGGGGAACATAGTTTTAACTTTGGACCCTTTGGAAAAGACATTCAAATATCTTCTTCTCTGAAACCGCTATGCCAGTTGGCTACAATAATCCATGGGTGGTCCCCTTAAAATACTTCATTCGTTCAAGTATCTTCTTCTCAGAAACTACCAGTCCCATTATTACCAGTACTGAGGCTTAATTCCGTGTATGGCACTCGGTAGATGTCCTTGGTACTGGCTTCCTATTTCGATATTTTTTGGAAATGAGTATTTCTTTTTCGACTATGTTTGGATTATGGCTTTCCATATTTTTTATTTTAATGCTGTTGATTAGAGGTTACTCCTTGAAACAGGTATACAGCATAACGAATTTTACTGTATTTTATGCAACTTCGGTAGTTTTTGTATCAGGCACAATGGTCCGTAGATGGTCCCTTCCTAAACAAAATGTATCGGGCAGAGCATTCAATATGGCTGCTATCAGTAACAAACACATTCAAAGATCTTCTTTGAAACTAGCAGTCCAATTAGAACCAAACATAATCTCAATGGTCCTTAGTTAGTCCCTACAAAAAGGTAACCTCCAGATCCATTTCTCATTGCTTAGTCAGGGATTTGTTCAGTCTTCGTTGCTTTCATCCATTCAGAAATTTTATGGCCGTCACCATGATATATCATTGACAGATATAAAGTGTCTGTGTCCCAAATGAAAACGGACATTTTCAGCTAGATTTCACGTCTTCACGGATTTCACATAACCGGTTTTGACCCTGGATTGACTCACTGATAGTTTGATGGGTGCCGCTAGCGGAGCAGGACATGCTTACCCTTCCGGAGCACCTGATGTCACTCCCGGTTTTCATGGGAGTTCACACTATGAGTGCCTTAGTTTTTAATGTCGTCTCTTTATTTCCGTGCATTGTAGCTGTCTCTAGTCCTTGTTTTGTCTTTGGTTTTCTCTGTTTCTTTGGATTTCGATTTTTGTAGTCTTCGCTTCCCTTGTTCCTTCGGTATTCTACTGCCGTTGTTTTAAAATGGTCACCAGTGGGAACATAGTTTACATTGGATTCCATTAAAGCGCTGTTTCATTGCTTGGATTAATGATGTATTTGTGGAGACTTTGAGCTCGCTTACAAATTTGAATGTGGTGGAATTTCGGCTGATTTTCGCCTGTGCGTGCATACGAGAGACATCGGAACTATTTTCCTTCAATTTTAGTTTCGAGTGCTGTTGATATCAATTATCCTCCTATGCCTCCATTTAAAGTTCAAGCGTATCTCTTGTCATTGACCTGGTGCCATTCCGATTGTCAAATTTGTGACGTGAAAAGGTAAAGTTCTTTAAGTTCATACCTTTTCCAGGCAGGAAACATAGTTTAACATTTGACCTTAAGGGACAACTCATTCCAAAATATTCAGTAGACTGAGAGAAAATTTTAGTCACCTTTAACCTTACATGTACCTCTTTTATATTCTTTATGGGATGTCCAGGTCCTATCCAAGATGGCGTTTAGTAGAAAACATTTCTAAATTGCCTCTTATTTAACATTTTCTCTTATCAATACACTGGGCCATTAAGAGGCAACTTGGTCAAAATAAAACATTGGTGGTCACACTTTAAATTGTGCCTGGCAAGCTCCCATCTAATCTAAGATAGCAGAGAAAATGAATTAATATTGGACTCTGGTGTGATTTTCCCAAGCTTAGTCACAATGGTGCATTAATACCGACATTTAAAAAAAATCATGATTTATGCCTTATTTATTCTGACAATGTAGTCTAAAGGTACAATTATTAAATATATCACATTTAATATTTATAACAACACCAAGTAGCCTATTCCTTCTTCTACAATTCTCTATCCCTGATTTCTTTATTCCGTGTATGGCTTCATTCCGTGTATGGTACTCGGTAGATGTCCTTGGTACTGGATTTGGCTTCCTATTTCGATGTTTTTTGTAATGAGTACTTCTCTTTCGACTATGTTTGGATTATGGCTTTCCATATTATTTGGTTTATGCTGCTGATGAGAGGTTACTCCTTGAAACACGAAATAACGAAATTTACTGTTTTTAGCCGAGTTGCGACGAAGTCGAACTCGGCTTATAATTTGATGAATGGTGTCTGGGCGTCCGGGCGTCCGGGCGTCAACTTTTGGTTTCCGCACGATATCTTGAGAACCACATGTCATATGTAAATGAAACTTTGCACAGACATGAGTTATGATTAGAGGAAGATCCCTATTGATTTTGGGGTTTGTGTGACAAAGGTCAAGGTCACAAATTCTAAAAATAGAACAAAAATTTGACTTATTCGTTTCCACACAATATCTCCAGAACCACATTACACATCCAAATGAAACTTGGCATAGACATTAGTTATGATAAGAGGAGGAACCCTATCGATTTTGAGGTCTCTGCAACAAAGGTCAAGGTCACAACTTCTAAAAATGTAACCAAAATTAAACAGTTCAATAAAGCCTAAAATTACATGTTCGGTATTATTTGACAACAAAAATTGCTAAAAAAAATTTTATTGTTCATACAAAAGTAGTTTTTATACTGCTAGATCATTTAAATTCATTTTATAGTTCTAATTATGTTCACCAACACACTTTATTGGGGTGTCAATAACTTAAAAATTAGGTTGGATGAAAAGTCAGAATTAAAAAAAGGGAGGTAATAAAACTAAGGGAGGTAATTAATTTAATATGAAGAAGTACTCAATATTACTAAAAGTTTTTTTTT
>MJUU01014682.1:33887-57923 GCA_002080025.1 Modiolus philippinarum | reverse complement strand
ATTTGTGTATTCTGATTTTTTGTAAATTATTGATTTCAGCAATACATATTACCTGAAGTATAAGGGGAACCCCTGCTCAAATTTTTTTTGAATGGTGGTCTGAAATGGGTTGTAATGGATAGTGGAGCTTTCAGTTGCAATGGAAACCAAACCAGAACACTGAATCTTTGGAAAAAAAGTGTTCTGCTACATATTTTCCGTAACAATATAAATTAGATTTTAAGGGGAACCCTTGCCAAATTTTTTTTATGAAAGGGGGACTCGAAATGTTTTGATTTCAGCAATACATATTACCTGGATTATAAGGGGAACCCCTGCCCAAATTTTTTTTGAATGGTGGTCTGAAATGTGTTTTAATGGATAATGGAGCTTTCAGTTGCCATGGAAACTGAACCAGAAGATTGAATCTTAGAAAAACAGTATTCTGCTACATATTTTTCCTTGCAATTTTAGATATTTGTATAAAGGTGAACCCCTGCCAAATCTTTATTTTGAAAGGGGGACTTGGAATATTTTAAAACTAATTTCAGCAATATGTATAACCTGGATTATAAGGGGAACCCCTGCCCAAATTTTTTTTGGATGGTGGTCTGAAATGGGTTGTAATGGATAGTGGAACTTTTAGTTGCCGTGGAAACCAAACCAGAACACTGAATCTTTCAAAAAAGAATTCTGCTTCACAATTTCAGAAATATGTATAAACTAGATTATAAGGGGAACTTCTGCCATTTTTTTTAAAGGGGGGGGGGGCTTGGAATGTTTTGATTTCAGCAATATGTATGGAACCTGGATTATAAGGGGAACCCCTGCCCATTTTTTTTTCAGAGGTGGTCTGAAATAAAATGCAATGGATAGTGGAGATTTTGGTTGCTATGTATACCAAACAAGAAAACTGAGAAAAAAGGTATTTTGATACACACTTTCAATTTCAGCAATAATAAAATAAAAAACTAGATTTTAAGGGAGAACCCCTGCCCAAAGTTTTTTTTTTTTTTGGAAAGGAACTTGGAATGTTTTGACTTTTAGTCAAGTTAGGACAAAGTCAAACATCCGCAAAAGTTCCATTATAAATCTCTGATTGAAATAAAAGAATTTAACGGTATATGCTCAATTGCAACTATTTGCCTATCCGATGATGTACTTATGAAAAAAACAAATGTTCGCAACTCGGCTTTCGCACCTTTGGTGCGTTTTCTGATTTTTTTTTATGCAACTTCGGTATTTTTGTATTCTTCTGGGAAAAAATAAATGTCTTTCAATTCTAAACTATACCACTGTGTGACTTTTTTCTTATCTGCTTGCATGTTTATGCAAACCAAAGTACAAAAATGTTAAACATGTTTAAGTTTCAAGGTTCTTTTCTAACAGTACATCATCATGTGTGTTTTGTGTTTGGATTTTTTTTATCTGTTTCTTATTTTCAAAGCCATATATTCATGCTGTCTTTATTTTTTTAAATTTTCTCACGACTATTCCTTTCTACAATGAGTCAACAACTCATCGAGTCTCGTGTGACGCTGAAAATTAATGATCGTATCACCATTTGTAAATGCTGTTGGCCAAAATATGATTTCTAAGAATAATGTTGATCATGTTTTTGATTTATGATTGGTAATTGAGTCCAGTTTAGTTCATGTAAACACAAACAATATTAACACATATTAAAGAGGTCATAAAGGGTTGTCTTGATGGATTATGAATGACAAATAGAAAGTGGCTTTGTTCACTTGTTCACTTTGTTCACAAATAGAAAGTGGCTTTGTTCACTTGCTTTGTTTTGGGTCTTTTTAACCTGGAGATAGGATGTTGTCTCCTTGACATTTATCCCTTTTCCTTTCTTTTTCATAGGCTCATTATAAGCTGCATGTTTTGTATAAATAAACGGTACTAGTGAACAAAAGACAAACAATAAATTAACGCTACACTAACTGTGCATGATACGACCGCACAATGTTGAAATCAGAATATAGCAATATGTTTTTACGCCATTTCCACAAGTGTCAAGATCTATAGGAATCCAAAGAAACAAGTCCAATTAAAGTGTCATAAAAAGAAAAAAACATATATGAACTTTGAACCATCTGCTTTACAAATTACTGAACATTTGAATCAAAAGGATTCGACAGAAACAAACCTAAGAAATATCTGATAAATACATATAAAAATGTACAGATCGTGTAAAAATGCAATTTTTGTCCCTTTGACCCCTAAATCTCTGAAATGATGAGAACTCCAGCAAATCCTTGAACTTACTACTGAGAACTTCTTTCCACAAAAATCAAAGGAATACAAAAATCCCATCAAAATCAGATGAACAATTTTTTAGGTAATTTGTACATTTATTTTTTGCATCAATTGGCCCTTTATAATACATGCGAAGTGAAATCCTTCAACGCACTCCAAATTGGAAATTTCTACAGTAAAATATATAACGAAAAATATCAAATTTCAAAAACCTGGAGGAAATAATATCTAAAACCAAACACAGCCTTCAAAATGTGCGAAGGAAAATTGTGATAAAATTTGATAAGAATTTGTCTACTAGAACTTAAGTTATCACAACATACAGACAACACAGCTCCAGTATCATAGCATGATACAACCTAAACAAAGGGGGGGGGGGGGGNAAAACGTCGTATACAGATATCATTAAAGAAACATATAAAGGTAATTTAACAGTTTATGGAAAAGGTACAGTTACTGCTGATTTTTCAATCTTGTAAGAATCGACCCTTTTGAGATTGTATAATAAAATGGATTACAAAAAAGGGAAAACATATGAACTTTTGTGAATGAAGTAACAACATTTAACAGTTTATGCAAAACATACAGTTATTCGAGCAATGTGTCACATTATATAATTTTATAGACATGTTGTATCCATCCTGAAATATGGCAAGAAAATACATGTATTATTTCCACCGTCAATGTTGTGCCAGTATTATAATATTATCGTATCTCGGCCTATAGAGTACTTCCGCACCCGTATCCGGTTGACCAGAACTTATCAAGGAGTTGCCCTGGAATTATCATGGAATTCTCCAAATGATAGGCAATCAATATCTTTTTGCACGCTACAATTGAAATAAATCTGATTACTTGAAGCATCTACCGGTATTATATTTTCTTTTTTCGATTTTGTATTCAAATATTTGTAAGAAATGAACAAAAATTCAAATGAAACGTTAGAAAAAACTACAGAAACTAGGTTCTGATAACTCATTTTAAAAACATTATGACGTCATAAAAGTGCAAAGGAACAGGAAGAAAAATGTGGAGAATGGAGAGTTGCTGCAATGAAAAATTCGACTGGATTTCGAGCTGTTATCCTGGTTCAATAAAAAATTTCTCAATTTGATAGCAAAAAATATTGTGCGGTGAAGAAATGACTACAATACCATTTCTTTATTTTATAAAACTTGCCGAAAAAGAATAAATATCATTTCCCGCGCAACCATGGGAAAATTTTATACAAAAACCTACTAGATGCACCAAAGAAATATGGAATAAAAGATAACAAGTGAGCTGAATTTTGAAAGCTTAAATATCTGCTCGCCAGAATATGAAGCTTAAGGCTCATTAACTGTGCTCATTCTCCCCTGTGCTTCATATTCTGGCTCACAGGATGATATTTTACGATATACAGCAGTCAAAACCAAGATAAGATATACATATTCTGCAAACCATCATTATACAATGCATGACTTTGATATAAGTCGCAATCGTGATTAATCAACCCGATAAAATAAAATATTCACCGAGCCGTTTGCGTGGTGAATATATATTTTGGAGGGTTGATAAATCACTAAGCGACTTATAAAAAAGTTTGTATTTGATTTATCACAGGAATAATCTTGTTTCTACAGTAGGTACTCTTAACATCTTTAGTTCCGCAATATTTATACTTTGAAAATTAAAATTTCCAAAATTAACAAATAGTTCATTTTCACACAACAACAAAGTAAAAAAAAATCCATACCTATTCACTTATTTTCTACTGCAAAAAGTCTCCCTTTTCCATTTAGTTTAATAATGTTTTATTGCATAAATACAGACAATAGGATTGGACATTAAGTCATTATAACTTATCAATATTCATCAGCTAATTAGAAATGATCGGAAATAATGTACAAGTAAATATACATTTAAATCCCAACTGGACAAATCAGATCAGTTGCCTTTCTCAAATCTTATAATAATTACATACTATGTGATGACTGATATATCTTTTTATCGGCAATGTGTACATTTTCTCTTTGATCTTACTGACTGATATTGTCAGTATCTCCGTACTGACCTGATACAAGAAAATATCAGGCAATGACGTCATAAAATTGACATCATGACTCTTACGATGTTGCCGATAAAAACAATAATGGTAGTTTTGAAGGTCTCGACTGAAAATATCACTAGTATCCCAGCTCGTCCTATCGGACTCGCTGCGATACGGTGATATTTTCTGTCTCGACCTTCAAAACTACCATTATTCTATATGTACATGATCAGGGAATGTGTACAATTTTGGGGTCTTATCATATAATTAGAAATGTAATTATAATTGACCTTATCATATATTTGTTATCATTTTATATTTCATATGGTGTAAGTTCCTATTAATCTCATTGGCTAATACGTTCACGTGATTTTAAGAATATTTAGTATATTTAAGGTATATTGACGCTTTGTTTCTATTTTTAAGTATATTGACGCTATGTTTTTATTTTTAGTTTTATTGACGCCACATGTCTATTTGGACTTTCAGACTATAGTTTTTCACTTAGAAAGGTCTTATGAAAAAATATTTTTAAAAATATTGGAAAATCCTTTACACATTAATAGGAGTTCCCGCCAGGAAAATTAAAGGGGGTATTAAAATGTTTTTACAGAGGAAACACTGAAATCAATGAAAAATATATTTAAAAATTGTCACATGTTTTTTATTGCACACTTCACATAAACATGCTAACAAAAAGGCTTACTTTTTTGTGTGTGTCTTGTCTTTGTCTAGTTAGTTTACTTTATATAGGAGTCTAGGATGATGTTTATTTCGCTTAACTTGATTACTCTTTATTCAGGGGCCGACTCCGACCTGCCGTTGGGTGTGGGGTTTTCTCACCGTTCATTGAAGATCTTATGGTGTCTTTGAGTTGTTATTAGTCCCCTTTGGGTCGTTGTCTCTTTGACACATTCCCTGTTTCCCTTCTTTTTTCTATTACTTGTTTGCTTTTATTTATTTGCAAATATAAGAGATTTTTCGGTATTTATTTTTTCCTTTGAGCACTCATGTAACCCATTCTACATAATGGCATATCCACACCCGCTTTTATTTCTAATTGAATTCCGTTGTATTGACAAAGTTTTCCTCAAGAAAAATAAAAAGATGTACCATAAAACTACATATGTAATATAAAAATGATGGACTTTAAATTTACTCTGTCAATATGTTAAATTTGGACCGGTTAGAAATATATTGACCTCGAAACCTAACAGGTCCATATATAACATATTGACTTCGTAAAAAGTCCATAATTGATAAATATACCATTTTTACTGTACCCCGTTACTCTCCTTGTTGACAATATATTACCCTTTTTCATCATTTTAATGAAATCACAATTTGTTGAAAATAAATAACAAAATACTGACATGATAATTACAAACACGGAACTCAAGACATTACCATTCATTTGAAGGTCATAGGTCACAAAGATGAACAAATACCTAGCAAATAAGATAGATTTATAGTATAACTATTCGACCGTGATGAATATCAATAATATTAATATCACGAGTGCCGAACAACGCAGGATTAAACGAGTTTTGGAACTTGTTCCAAAACGAGTTTAATCCTTTGCGTTGTTCGACACGAGTGACATTATTATTGATATTCATCACGGTTGATTAGTTATACTTATTATTATATAGATTTTTAAATCTTTAGACAGATTTTTGATGCATGGTTATGGGATTATCTTTTTCATATCAATGCGCCATGTGTTTACATTGACGATAATTATGTGACGTCATTTCCTAGAGTGAAAATAAATTGTTTATTTCACTGAGTGAAAATATGAGATTTATTTCATTGAGAAAACTCGATAAATCACCGCTATCTATATAATAATCGGTAATATTATTTTAATAGTACACATGTAATCATTGATGAAATTCATTGATCATTACTTAACCATTTTTGACTCACCGTTCCAAGAGGCTAATTCTACATAAATATATGTCTTATCAGCGAATTATATTGCGGATGAATTTCATATAAAGCGTGAGAAATGTGCATTGACGTTTCCTCCTTTTTATGTGACTTCTTAATCAATCTCGAGCTGCGCGCACAGCTCGTTAATTGACAAAAACAGTTGAATTTAATCACTTGTTATTTAAAAATTGATAGTTATAAATTTTAGCAATAAAAATGAAACAAACAATCAGAACAATATTTGTCGTTGTGTCATTCTACTCTCGTTTTCTATATTTGTGTAAAACCATGCACTTTCACATTCTGTAGGAACACTGTTTATTCCCTGTGGCCGCTGTTGGTCTATTTTTAGATTGCAACGGTAGAGTAGGAAAATATAGAGAATTTATTACTATCACGATTTAACATGACCTGAAAGTGGCTTAAGGTCAAGATACAGGCATAAAGCGCCGTGTTCTGGCTTTAAAACGTCATAGTACGAGGGGACTGTAACGGCGCGAAGGAACGTAACTTTTTACTCGAGTTGCCTCCCATACACCATAGATTGAAACCCGTTTCACAGGGAAAAAGAGCCCAGCCCCTAAAAATATGAATTTGGGAGCAAATTTGTTCTAACAAAAGCTACGGAACCGTATTTCTATAGGTCCTTTTTATGTTTTTGATTTTGAAGACTATCTAGACCTTTCCCATAGAAAAAGGCCATTCTACGCAATTTTGCATGTCCAAACCCCCGCTTACTATTCAGTTCAATGGTAATGTATGAAAATGCACGATATGAATGAACGATGGGGTGCGACAGCTGATTTGAAAGTCAATAACACCGGTTCTATGAACCATCAAATGATAGCACAGTTATAACCATGTAATACACCTTTTCAGAAACTCTATCTTAAATGATCTAAAGATGTTAAACAACGAATTCGACAACAAAACCGACTGCTATCACGTCTGCGTTTATCATGGATTCTACTTAATCTAAATAGAGAATCAACTTGTCTATGTAAATGTGTGCACAAGGAAAATGTGTCCAAACGAAATAGCTACTACGATGATATTTCCAGACATCACATTTCCTAGGAATATTGTTCTGGGGATCGCATTTCCTAGAAAAAAAACTTCTTTTAGATGGGCCCACCTCTGTCTTGTTTTTCAATCATATTTTTATGTGTTGATATAATATGTGTAAATATTCATACTTTTAATTATTTTTTACCGCAGTTGGACAAAAAATTTTAACTTGTTCGTTTATTGATATAAAATAGGTCCGATCTATTCTCCCGGCTAACCGGAAAAATAGGTAAAAATGTTTATTCTTCCGGCCAAAAATAAATTGCTAAAATTAGTCGATCTAAATAAGAGAATCATTTTTTTCCCCTACAGAACCACAAATTTTTTCTGTTTCCCTTTTGACAGTAAACAATTTATTCTATACAGTGACTATATTTTTTCATTAATTTCAATGGCGCAAATAGTAATATTTGTCAATTTTTTCCAACCATAAATGATACGCTGATTTACAATGGGGCGGATTCATAACTAAATGGGCAGCAAAAAGTATACAATGGGGCGGATTTCAAATGAATCGAAGGGGCAGATAAAACATATAATTTGATAATATTGTCAAGTATTAAGTTAAATTTATATAAAATAACAGAAAAATACAGCCACTTGTCAAGTATTAAATCAATGTTAAAATAACCTTAGAACTATAGCACATTCATATTTGTGTCTGTTCTAAAAGGAAACTTGAAAATTCAAGGCATGTTCAGTATCCCGTTTGTTCAAATAAATATTTATTCAATCCTCGCTCATCTGTTGCTCATAATTGAATCATATTTGGTTATTACAGTAACATACAGTTTATTTTTTATTACATATATGAAAGGGAAAATGGTAGAATGTTAAGAGAAGAAATTATATAGTTTTGAAATAATGATGAAAAGAGGCTTGTTTGCCCTCATGTGTGATCCTGTTCATTTACCTTTGGCCTCAAGAACATAACAAATTGTGTACAAAGAACATAACAAATTGTGTACATTTGTCACCAGTAAGTACCTGAACGCTAATTAAAAGTTGCTTTAATAAACAGGTAAAAAAGAAATATCATCCGCCCCATTGTAAACTTAATTTCTACCCCATTGTATACTTTATTTTTTGACAAAATCCGCCCCAACATATGATGGCCAAATAATACATACAACAACAATTTTTTTTTCATATTTATCAATTTCCAACGGCTTTGTCATATATTTAACTAATTTTTATATCACAGAAATTGTTAATAGTCCACTTATAAAACAAATATTAAATCAAACCATTGAAAAAATGGTATTGCCGTCAACTGCCGCAATAATAGACTTTTTGTTTAATCATTCGTCTAGACGGAAAAAAATTCGTTTAAAAAAAATGTTGCCATGACTCCTGACTTGCAATATAGTAGCGGTGTTTGATATTCCCTAAGGACAAAGGGAGAGGTCTGAAAGTTGTAGTAATTTGGATGTCTTATTAAACCAGTACTTATAGGTGCCTGCACGAAAACCATTTTTTAAACTTACAACAGTGAAGTTAAAGAAAATTCGTCTAAAACCGAGGAGTATTTCCCTCTTGCATAGTTCTGTCCTTAGCCGATATTTGCTTTCCTATTCAGATCTTATTTGTAATTTGTTCTCCAACAGCTTTCACGCATTTTTTTACGGATTTTTCAATATTTTGATTTGATCTGCATTGAAAAAACATACGTTGTAGCAATATATAGCCATATGAAGAAACTAAATTCACAGTAACTTTTGCATTTTGTTATTTATTATATCTATAGTGGTTCTAATTCATGTACCTACTAGTGCTAAGTCAGGTAAGCAGTTATATGTAATTAATAAATTTGTGGTACCAAAGTGCATTTATTGGCTTTTTGGGGAATTACAATGTACATGACTCGGAATATGGCAACTGGTTACGGCAAAAGCAATATTTATACGAGGCGATTGTTCAAACTATTTTTTAAGTTTACTGGTACAAAAAGTGATATCCAGCTTGCTGCTAGTAAAAAGGATATCAGCGTTTTCTGCAAGTACATTCGACTTACCCAAAAAATGTCATCCTCTGCATCAAAGGTTATAGGCTTCACCCGGCAGGGGAACATATTATAGGAGTGACGAAATTATGTTGACGGACAGAAAGAAAGAAAGTCTTTAAAATTTTATCACTTGGTTACCGGGAACTGTATATTATTTGCAATAATTGCAAATCTTTTGATGCGGGACTGTTGATAAAAAATGAGAGGAGGTCGTTTGCATCAACCTTCTTAATTCAAGCTAAATGCTTGGAATTTGCATATATATACACTCTCCCTTTTTCGGAGACTTACTCCAAGAAAGGAAAGTGGGAGGGGGTAACAAGTATAACCAGTAGTACCTTTCCAAATTACGAACATATGTATGATGCGGCACACGACACGCCATGGGGGTGTAGAATCGTTAAAATAATAGTTGGCCATTTCAACATTACTCAAAAATGCTTTGTTTTTGGTCGTTTTAACCTGGATATGGGATATTGTCTCCTTTAAATTTGCCCCATTTCTTTTCCTTTTCATACAAAACGCCTTCTTGAATTCAATATCCGATTGTCATCTTTTTCTACAATACCCGCGTTCGTAATAACAATATCCATGCCAAGAAAGATAGACAATTCCGATCTACAAATGGCCCGCTTACAGACAGTATACAAAAGAGGCGGTAAAGACGGTGTTTCATCGATGCTTTCGGAACTTTTAATGGAAGACCAACTGATTGACAAAGGTCACGAATATTTTGCTCCAATCATCTTTGTTAAAAATGCCCAATAAATGTATATGATATTTTCTCTAATTTCTAGCAAATATAAACACCTCCTGACTAATGGGTTATCGAAATGATAATCAACATGGGTATTATTTGATCTCAGTTGGCGATTGGTCGATCATGTAAATGTCTCGTGTCAGTTTCTAGAAATAGTGCAACCGGATGTTGATGAAATTAACACCTGCATCATTGTCTAGCGGAACGGTTTTTGCATTTTTATTACTACGATAACTCAATTTATTGATAATATGACATTTTTATCAAAACCATTATATTCAACACCCCTTTCAATGAATGGCGCAAGGATACACATAGCAACGATGATAGCAACAAAATGGCGCCATACTTTAGACTGGAGACTACGGAGATCGCTTCACTTCAAATAAATTGAGTTGAAATTAGAGAAACAATCCCTAACATTGTGTTCCGGTTTATTACGACAATTTCTCACATCTCCATAGTTAAATTTTCACATTTTAAAGTTCTCGGATAAACCTCGAACTTTAAAA
Source organism: Modiolus philippinarum (assembly GCA_002080025.1). NCBI lineage: Eukaryota > Metazoa > Mollusca > Bivalvia > Mytilida > Modiolidae > Modiolus > Modiolus philippinarum. The sequence goes on along the minus strand of MJUU01014682.1, from coordinate 47,370 downwards.
TGTGAAAATTTAACTATCTCGATGTGAGAAATATACGTAATAAACTGGAAACAATGTTAGAGACTATATATATATTCTGCTGAAGTGAAATATCCAGGTAAATCCTGCAATTTGATTGGTTACCTTGACAGGGGATTATGAGACCGTATCCACGTGAGAGCAAAATTACAATTTTTAAACGCTTTTAAACGGAAAGTTATAGCACTTCTAGCAGAATATAATAGTTATTCGGGCTTCACAGGGGATATGGATTCATATTCCCTGTCTGTGCCCTATATCCCCTTCGCCTCTTTGCCTGACGGCTTAGGGGAATATAAAACACAGACCGGGATTATGAACCCGTATCCCCTGTGAAGATTCCCGGATAACATACAATATTTCTGGTGTTTACGCATTGCTTATTCAGATGAAATTTAGTATATAAAAAAAGAGAACCAGAAACGCTTGGTTATTAGTCATACTTTCATTTACTTTTGTTCCGTATTTTCTAGCTTTGCCATTGCGCTATTTTCAAGGCATAAGTTGCCGAAATGACTGTACTATAGTATTTTTGCGTAATGTTTTTTTTTTCATATTGGCATTCTAATAGATCCGAGGTAAGCCATACCTGAAAATGGCCGGAGGCGCAAGCCAAAGACCAATATGACTTACCGAGGATCTATAAGGCTATGCCAATATGAAAAGCATTACACAATGATACCTTTATTAATTAACTTCATTTCCACGATTTTTATCAATTGTTTTCCTCATTTCTTTAGTTTTTATTTTAATAGACCTTGCTAGGCACCAGACCAGTTACGCACTACTGGCTCATTTTAATGTTATCGTAGCGAGAGACGATAAATCAAGAGGAGTTAGTAGGGACGCGTCTCATATTGGACTAGACAAAAATGGAAAAGTCCGTATTGGCCTAGTTATTAAAACTGAGGACAGGGGACTCATAACTCCGATAATTTTTTAACTTGCTTGTTTTAGTTTTATTTGTTAATGTGACAAACTATGCTAGTTTATATGACAATAACTATTTAATTTGATTTGATTTGAAAAATGCCCATCAAATACATGTATGTTCAGTTGTTGTAGCCTCTTTAACTCTACATATTTTAGATAATATTCAATAAATTACAAATGAGTATTTTTTTGTTGTTGATATTTTCATTATATTTTACTAAGATGTCAATTTTTCCTTTCATATGGTAACGACGTCGTTGGTCCAATTTTACGACGTCAGCTTTTTTCGGCGTATTTTTCACTGAAGTTGACAACTTTGACGTTTCCCACAGAGAAACCCCATATTTTTTTTACACATTTTTTTTTCATTATAACAAAAAAAATAACATATCGTTTTTTAAACAAAATCTGTGGATCCAGTAAGAAGATATAATGGAAAAGGCGACAAATTTGTACATTAAATCTTGATTTCCCTATGTATTCTTTGTATTTTTTATGATATTAGGGTCATTTTTCAGACAGCTGTAGAATAAAAACGAATTCGGTGACCCCCTTTTTTATTACATTTTTAGCTCATCCGTCTAATGCCAGGGTGAGCTTTTGCCATCACTTTGCGTCCGTCGTCCGTCGTAAACTTTTCATTCAAAGATCTTCTCCTCAGAAACTACTGAGCCAAATGGAACCAAACTTGGCCACAATAGTCCTTGGATGGTCCCTTACAAAAAAGTTGTTTTTTTCAGGTCCGCCCGGTATCCAAGATGGCCGCCAGCGGGAAACATAGTTTTAACATTGGACCCTATGGGAAAACATGTTCAAAGATCTTCTTCTCTGAAACTACTGAGCCAATTGGCACCAAACTTGGCCAAAATAGTCATTTGGTGGTCCCTTACAAAAAAGCTGTTTTTCAGGTCCGCGCAATATTCAAGATGGCCGCCAGCGGGAAACATAGTTTTAACATTGGACCCTATGGGAAAACACATTCAAAGATCTCCTTCTCTGAAACTACTGAGCCAATTGGCACCAAACTTAGCCACAATAGTCCTTTGGTGGTCCCTTACAAAAAAGCTGTTTTTCAGGTCCGTGCGATATTCAAGATGGCCGCCAGCGGGAAACATAGCTTTAACATTGGGCCCTATGGGAAAACACATTCAAAGATCTTCTCCTCTGAAACTACTGATCCAATTGGCACCGAACTTGGCCACAATAGTCCTTTGGTGGTCCCTAACAAAAAAGCTGTTTTTCAGGTTCGCACAATATTCAAGATGGCCGCCAGCGGGAAACATAGTTTTAACATTGGACCCTATTGGAAAACACATTCAAAGATCTTCTCCTCTGAAACTATTACGCCAATTGGCACCAAACTTGGCCACAATAGTCCTTTGGTGGTCCCTTACAAAAAAGCTGTTTTTCAGGTCCGCGCAATATTCAAGATGGCCGCCAGCGGGAAACATAGTTTTAACATTGGACCCTATGAGAAAACACATTCAAAGATCTTCTCCTTTGAAACCATTAAGCCAGTTGGCACCAAACTTAGCCACAATAGTCTTTTGGTGGTCCCTTACAAAAAAGCTGTTTTTCAGGTCTGCGCGATATCGAAGATGGCTGCCAGCGGGGAACATAGTTTTAACATTGGACCCTATGGGAAAATTCTTCTCTGAACTATTGAGCCAATTGGCACCAAACTTGGCCACAATAGTCCTTTGGTGGTCCCTGACAAATAGGCTGTTTTTCAGGTCCGCGAAATATTCAAGATGGCCGCCAGCGGGAAACATAGTTTTAACATTGGACTCTATGGGAAAACACATTCAAAGATCTCCTTCTCTGAAACTACTGAGCCAATTGGCACCAAACTTGGCCACAATAGTCCTTTGGTGGTCCCTTACAAAAAATCTGCTTTCAGGTCCGCGCTATATTCAACATGGACGTCAGCAGGGAAGATAGTTTTAACATTGGACCTTATCGGAGATCTTCTCCTCTGAAACTACTGAGCCAATGGAATCAAACCTGGTCAAAATAGTTTTTATGTGGACCCCTGAAAAGAAAAATGTTTTTTTTCTCAGGTTCCCACTTTATCCAAGATGGCTACCAACAAGGAACATATTTTAACACTGGACCCATGGGGAACACTAACAGACATCTTTCCCCCTTAAACTAATAGGGCATATTTGAACTATAGTTTAATTATATACATGTATATTGGCTCTTTAACATAAATTGTCTATGTTAATCAAGGACCAGGTGAGCGATACAGGCTCTTGAGAGCCTCTTGTTTGATGTCTTATACTCATATCTACCTCTGCACAAAATTTAAAAAAATTCTATAGATTGGTTGTAGCCTGACCCTTGACCTTAACAGCCAATCAGTAAACGAGAAAAATCTATTCCAGTAAACGTTTTACTGCATTGCAAAACTACAAATAGAGTCAATGAACTTAAATTTATTAACATTACGTAATTTACTTCAGATCTGTACTTTAGCATTAAAATATGCAAGCGTGTCGATAAAAATTACTGAAAACTGTTTTCTGTGAAAAATTATAGTTGCAAGAGCTACCATATCCCTTAAAAGCAGTTGAGTATTACAAAATATAAACCTTGTCTGTACTACACAATGCCAGACTCGCATACAAAATTGCAGCTCAATCAGATCTGCAAGCATTTTAGGCAAAAATGAGTGGAAAACCAACACAGGACAGATCGAGTGAAACCTTGAACTCCCTTGATGCTATCATATTTGGGTACTAACGGGATTTCCTTGCTTTATATTTATTACGGCTTTTTAAAAAAAATAAACTTTTGGGAAAAAAATCTGACTTTGGCAAAAGTGTTGGTACGGTTTCACCACCAATAATGATAGAACTAGTATATACATGTATTATCTTTGTACATGATCAGCGGCTGTGTAAAATTTTGGGATCTTATCATATAATTAGAAATGTAATTATAATTGACCTTATCATATATTTGTTATCATTTTACATACCATTTTTACTGTACCCCATTACTCTCCTTGTTGACAATATATTACCCTTTTTCATCATTTTAATAAAATCACAATTTGTTGAAAATAAATAACAAAATACCGACATGATCATTACAAACACGGAACTCAAGACATTACCATTCATTTGAAGGTCACATGTATGTAGTCAAAGATGAACAAATACCTAGCAAATAAGATAGATTCGGTAATATTATTTTAATAGTACACATGTAATCATTTATGAAATTCATTGATCATTACTTAACCATTTTTGACTCACCGTTCCAAGAGGCTAATTCTACATAAATATATGTCTTATCGGCGAATTATATTGCGGATGAATTTCATATAAACGCGTACGAAATGTGCAATGAGGTTTTCTCCTTTTTATGTGACTTCTAAGTCAATCTCGAGCTGCGCGAGCAGCTCGTTAATTGACAAAAACAGTTGAATTTAATTACTTGTTATTTAAAAATTGATAGTTATAAATTTTTGCAATAAAAATGAAACAAACAATCAGAACAATATTTGTCGTTGTGTCATTCTACTCTCGTTTTCTATATTTGTGTAAAACCATGCACTTTCACATTCTGTAGGAACACTGTTTATTCCCTATGGCCGCTGTTGGTCTATTTTTAGATTGCAACGGTAGAGTGGGAAAAATATAGAGAATTTATTACTATCACGATTTAACATGACCTGAAAGTGGCTTAACAGCCAATCAGAAAACGAGAAAAATCTATTCAAGTAAACATTTTTACTGCATTGCCAAATTACAAATAGAGTCAATTAATTTAAATTTATTAACATTACGTAATTTACTTCAGATCTGTTCTTTTGCATTAAAATATGCAAGCGTGTCGATAAAAAGTACGGAAAACTGTTTGCTGTGAAAAATTATAGTTCCAAGAGTCACCATATCCCTAAAAAGCAGTTGAGTATTACAGAACATAAACCTTGTCTGTACTACAGAATGCCAGACTCGCATACAAAATTGCAGCTCAATATCTGCAAGCATTTTAGGCAAAAAAGAGTGGAAAACCAACACAGTACAGATTGAGTGAAACCTTTAAGTCCCTTGATGCTATCATTTTAGGGGATTAACAGGATTGCTTTGCTTTATATTTACTACGGCTTGTAAAAAATAAACTTTGGAAAAAACAATCTGACTTTGGCGAAAGTGTTGGTACGGTTTCACCTCCAATAATGATAAACTAAAAGTATATTAGGAATGGGTATACAAAACTATTTGTGTTTATGATATAAAATGAGTGTGAAGTTTATACTTATTTTTCAATTCATCAGTAAAAGACATAACAGAATTTTGGACACAATACTAAAACAAAATCTATGTACTGAAATTAACAATCACCATCTGTCATGTCAAAACGTTGTACAAAAAGGTTATCTTTGGAAAATACCTACACAAAACTTAATTCTATTCTACCAGGGTTTTTCATCTCTGGCGCAAGCTAGTTCTTGAAGCATGCATGAATGATGAAATTCTCAGAGCTTAGGTGATATTTTGTTTTGCAAAAAGAATGATCACACGGCAAATTCGTTGAATATGTAATTGATAAGGGTTAAGGGTTCGAACTTTTAAATCTATCCAGTTGCGGTTGCAAATATTCATTATAGTTCATGACATTAAAGAAATATATGTGATTATTCCTTAAATTTAATGTCTATTTTTCAGTTCAAGACCAAAACTTTTGTTCTTAGCTGCCTGCCAAAGATTAAGTGGTTTTGAATGCATCATATTTTTTTTCAATAAGCCCAACGTCTCCTATGGAATACTTGACAATACGATCTCGACTTGCAGCTAGAAATTTATTTTTTGAGTGTATAACTAGGCCAATGTGTTCAACAATTATTTTTTTTTCATTTTCCGCAGCTTTTTTCATTTTATATTCTTCGATTGTTGTTTTTTTCTTATAAGAAGCGATTTGTTGTGTATGTGATACCATTAAATTTTGAACCAAGTTTTTCATTTCAATAAATGGTCACTCCAAAGTCTGAAGCAGTTAAGCGTTTCTTTCTTTCTGAATACCATAAGCCAGATTGTTGCTTCCGTATTCGTTTGCCGATGTATTAGTTGTAGCAATTGTGATATTTTGAAGTTGATTGTCTAAAAGGTTGATATGAATATGCAGAATTTTTTTTTCATTCAATATTTCTAATTCAGAGTCATTTACATAAATGTTGACATCTATGGCTTCAGGTCCATATGATTTTCTGACTTTCTTAGTAGCACTGACTTTGAAGAAGACATGTTTCTTTTCCACCTTTTGTATTGAGCATTTTGTATGGCTTTGTGTACGGTAGTATTTATGTGAAGCTGTTCGCGGCGATCAATATAATTTATTAAAGTATAACTGTGGCTGACTTTCATGCCTGAGGCTAAAGTCATTTCCCAAGTTTCATTCTTAGCGCTCCCCATACGACGCCCATGCGATGATCCTCTTTTACATAGATAAGATATTTTGCCGTCTTCAAACTTACTTGACGACATGGCCAGATTTGTTATGTCATGGTAATCAATGACTTGGCCAGATTTGTTATGTTATTATACGTTTGAGTCTTTCTACCATTTTTGCCATTCTGATTAGTACGAGTAGTAATGTGAGGTCACGTAAAATATGTTGCTCAGTATGGTTGAGTACTTGCCGAATTATTTTTAGCTTTACAAAAGTCAGAAGTTCTTTTGTCGTCCTAAAACATTAAAAACTGAGTGTTTTATATGACGTCTCAAAAGTTGTATTGTTCTACACCAATCATATTTATTTTCATTCATTTCTTTTAATAGATCTTATACGTATAGCACATCCGACTGCACTGACAATATTTTACGAAAGGATATGGAGTAAATGAGCATGAGACCATAACACATATGTTGACTTCAACTGCAACAATTTTAATGAGCTGTATGGCCATTTCGGAAATTAATTCCTCATTAGCAGCACTAGAACCCAAACAAAGGAAATCCATATTTTCAAAAAATGTTGAATGTCTTATTCTGGTTTACTTAATTAAATTATATCACATAAAATCAAATAACTTTATTGGACATAGCACAGTGGTACAACATGTGATACATCATATATAAGTAACAACATACAAGAAAGATATACAAGAAAAATACAGTTAAATAGAGAATAAAAATTCAAAAATAGAAAGGAAAATAGTATCCAAGTATGTAGAGTATAATTCAACATCTGAGGAAGGAGACTTAAATATTTTTACATAGTATTCTCTCGGACTAGTTTTTCCACGTTTTACCTTTAACTTTTACAAGTATGATCAGCACGTTCTAGCTTAACAACATCTTTTCCCTAAACTGGTACATGATCGCGAATCTTTGAAGAATACCCTTCGCCAATCATTCTCATGTATCTAATACCATGTTTTGTTTCCTTAAATCCTTCCAAGACAAGCCTCTGTGGATTGACTATCTTTCTCCCAATTTTTGAAATAGATATGGTCAGGTTTTGTTTGTTGCATATATGACAATATTTTTGCGTTTGCCAATATATGTAACAGTTTTTTTTAAATTTTATTTTATTTATTTTTTATTATTTTTGTTTTTCTCTTGACCAATCGTGATCGCAACCCTTCCCAAATTGTATACGCGTTTAGACCAACCTCCATCAATTATCACCGTAATTGCAGGAATTTCTTGGTGATAGTCACCCCTTTCGGTAGTCAAGCGATGTTCATCTGCTCATGCTGCTATCATGTCTTCTTCTACAATCCTGTGTCACCACTGTTCTATTTCAGTTTCAATTGTATGAAAGGATGGTTGCGACAAACCAGGAAAATTCAGATTTGCTAAAAACTCCTTTATATGAACAGGTCCATTTCCTGTTAGAGTATTGCCCTAACATTTGCATCATAGCGTATAGAAGTGGAAAGTTTCGGACTTGTTATAAAATTGAACGACTTTTTGCGGATATAATGCAAGCCAGGCCCATTGTTCGAACCTCACTGGGGATTCTCCTCTTACAACTACTTGTACTTGTATGGCCTCCATGTACGTACAGACATGCATTGTTATCTCCTTGACATGTTTTTGTAAACATTCCAAGTTTGTAAGTCTGTACCCCATAGGGCTCATATCTACCTTTTTGAATTTCATTTTCGAATCAGAGTTTGATAAACTTGCAGTGTACACTGTTGAAGGTGTTTAGTAAATAAATGTATTTCTCACAATGAAGGTTTTCCTTTTCATTTTTCTTATCATTAGTTGCAATAATAAAACACATTTTTAGCTCACCTGACCCAAAGGGTCAGTGTGAGCTATTGCCATTACTTGGCGTCCGTCGTCCGTTAAACTTTTCACATTTTTATCTTTCCCTCTGAAACCACTGAAGCAAATTCAACCAAACTGTACAGGAATGATGTATGGAAGGTCTTTTACAAAGATTGCTCATTTCGTTCCGATCCGATAAAAACATGACCGTCAACGGGGAACTTAGGTTTAACATAGGACCCCATGGGAAAAATCACATTTTCATCCACTCCTCTGAAACTGCTGAAGAAAATTCAACCAAACTTTACAGGATAGATGCACTATAAGTCCTTTACAAAGATTGCTCATTTTATTCTTATTCGACAAAAAACATGGCCGCCAGCACGGAACTTAGTTTAACATTGGCCCTATGGGAAATTCACATTTTCATCTTCTTCTCTGAAACCACTGAAGCAAATTCAACCAAACTTTTCAGGAAGGATGTATGGAAGGTCCTTTACAAAGGTTGCTCATTTTGTTCTGATCTGATAAAAAACATGGCCGCCAGCGCGGAACTTAGGTTTTACATAGGACCCTATGGGATAAATCACATTTTCATCAGCTCCTCTGATACTGCTGAAGCAAATTCAACCAAACTTTACAGGAATGACGTACTAAAGGTACTTTACAAAGATTGCTCATTTTATCCCGATTCGACAAAAACATGGCCACCCACACGGAACATAGTTTAACATTGGCCCTCTGGGAATAACATCATTTTCAACATCTGCTCTGAAACTATTGAAGCAAATTCAAGCAAACTTTAGCAAAATGATGTATGGAAGGTCCTTTACAAATATTTCTCATTTTTTGGGATCAGACATAGAAAATAGCTCCCAGCATCGAACTTGGTTTAGATTGGTACCCATATATTAAAACATTTGTTTATTACATGTGCTGAAATTATTGAAGCAAATTCAGTCAAACTAAGATTGCTTATTTTGTTTTGATCTGATAAAAAACAGGACCGCCAGCACAGAACATATTTTAACATAAGATCTTACGGGATAAACATCACTTTCATCACCTGCTGTTAGCATTTTGTCAGGTGAGCGATTCAGGCTCAGTATCTGAGCCTCAAGTTTTTGTATCTTGTATTTAGATTATCTATTTAGGCTTCCCAACGTGTGTTTTCTTTCTGGATATTTTTTGTACACCTACGCACCTTTCCAAAAGGTCTCAAACTCTTTTAAATTTTACACCCATTTTTATGTTATTTCAAATATAAATTCAGTGTGTTAACTAATGTAACACCTTATGGCCACTATACAGCTTTTTTAAACGGATATTGGAACAAATCATAAACAAAGTTTCCATTTTTTTCGGCCTAAATCTGTGTTTTTCGACTCCCATACTTACCAGATAGTGTTCAGATGCTTAATTGTGCTTCAAAGTATGTCAGATTATAACCTGATATTTACAGATGAAGGAGAGGATTATTGACGGGATAAATACCTTCATTATTCTTTATAAATCACAACATGTTTCAAGTATTCATACCCAAGAGGTTTGTGTAATTTACAGCTATTTTATTGTACAATCACACTTAATACTGCGTGTATTAGAGGACTGAAATCATGTTTTGCCCAAACCCTTTCCCGTTTAAAAATATATTGTATATAGACTGTACTACAACAGGGGAGATGACTCGCTTATATTTATAGAAACTATAAGGAGTTTTACATGCTATTATAACAATAACGACAATCACTTTTGAAAAATTCTTTTCGCTTATGAATTAAATGAAGATAAGAGCAAAATTTCTGGAAAGGAAATTTCAAATGTGCCAGTGCTATCGTAAAATCTGGAACTGTATGTACTGATACAAGAAGTTGTCGTACGCTATAGACATTTTCGTTCAAGTGTTCAAAATAAATATGAATAATTCATCAGCTTAAAATTTACATAACGAAATAAAATAGTCTATTTTATTGATAAGACACATCATACATAATTACATAAATAACTCCTATTATGCAAGAAAATTAGATTTCAGAATTCAATTTTTAAAATAAAGGTTGAACCCCTCATGGGACCCCTTTAAAATTCCAATTATTACCTGAATGGATCGATGACGAAGTCATAACTTGACATGAATACCTGTATAAGCTAGTTAACAGGCGAGGCGTTTTGAATCATGTACGTATTTTCATACTTTATTTACCTTGTATCAAAACTTTATCTGTAAGATAATAAGATGACGGAAGACCAGGTGTAAAAACGTATTTTTATCAGTCATGTCTGAGGGACAGGTGCTTGGAGCCACGGCTCTACCTGATGAGGAAATTTCTATGGATTCTAGTTTCAAAGAAGCTCTGGGACGTCTTGACAATATTGCACTTGATGCTGATTATAATATGGACGACCAGAGTGAACATAGTGACTCCATGAACCCTGAAACACAGTCAGTTGGTGAAGCTTCAGTTAAAAGTGACGATAATTCGGACAAGAAAAGTGACAGTTCTAGTGTAAAATCTAACGATAAATCCAAAATAAAATCTAGTGATCGAAAGGAAAAAGAACAAAAAGTTCCGAAAGATCAAAAGAAAGATTCCTCAGTGTTTTCAAAATTGAAGAAATTGACTAAGTTTGAAAAATCTAAGTCCAACGAACCACCGAAGTCGACACCAGTGCCAAAACCGGATTCTACAAAATTATCTGAGATTAAGGTGGACAGACTGCCCCAACTATTCATTTGTAAATATTTAGGGAAACGGACAGTAAAAGGTGTTTATGGATTACATTACGTCCGGAAACCTGTGGATGAACTTGTCGGTAAGGTCAAGAAAACATTACTAGCCAATGAAACCGTCGAACTGCCGTTAGTTTACGTTGTCATCTCAAACAAGGGCATTGACGTCAAAGAACATAAAATGAATAAAATCAAAGATGGTGTAACTTATGGGAATATACCTATTGATTTTATTTCGTATGGTGTTCAGGACATGAAATTCTGGAAAGTGTTTACTTTTATTGTTGTTAGTGAATTGTCTTCTCGGTCTAAGAAAATGGAATGTCACGCCTATCTGTGCGATTCCTCAGCAACTGCTAGAAAAATGGCGCTTTCTCTTGGTGCTTCATTTCATCTTTATAAGACTAAACTAACGAAAGAGGGTAAAGCTCACAATTTCCAGGTTGAATTAAGACCTCCGGACGAACTAGCTGATGCTTTTTCGAAAGAGGACGAGGAAGAAGAATGTTAACTTCCGGTCAACGTATACGAGTTTTGCATAATATTTTGGCAGCAATGAAATAACAGACTTTATTGTGTAGGGGGTTTATATTATTTCATACATTTCATCACAAACGATAACAATTCAGGCAACAGAAAATTGTAAAAACAAATACCCGGCGTGTTCTGCGTAAACATCAAGGCATTTACCTTTTACATTTACGTAAGCCAATGCAATAAATAATATTTACCTCTATGCTTTTTTGTGTTAATAAAAAAAATTTAAACCTTAACCTTAACACCGTGATGAAATTAACGTTATTTTCTTACTGCAAGTGAAACTAGTACAGTTTAGATATCAGAAAAAAATAATAAGTAACTGGATTACACTAAAAAACATGTGTAAAATTCTGTTTCTATTCAGATGTTGCTTCCTTTTGCTGTGTGTCTGTTAACCCACTAAGCACTCAAGTTTACTTTCAGATATCTTGATTGTATTATCTAGTAACTGTTGTTCAAGTTTTACTTGAAATAATTATCGTTTCCTTGGAAGCTAATATTCTCTGAATCTTTTCCATTTTTTCATGCTATACAGATTTTTATGAATTCTGTCAGATTGTTATTTTGTTTTCCTACGTGGATATTTCGAAAATTCAAAATCAACATACTTTGTTTATCATTTTCAGAAACGTGTACTAATTGACAAAATCACAAAATTTGACGCCCCATCATGTATAACGCCTACGTATCAAGCATAAATCCAGTGGCGACATAAGGACAAAAGAGACATATCTCACATCTATGAAAATTTCAAGTATTTGTATGGTAAATTATTTGTTGCCAAAATGGCTAAGCAGAAATGAAGTACGGGACTTTTCGAGTTAATACAAGGTTTTTTATTGCAAAAAAACCGACAGGTGGGCCTATTAATCGAGCAACGCGTGCATGATTTCTAATTCATATTTTATTCACCAAACCAGAAGTCGGTACTTCGGTGCTGACCCGACAACAATTGTTATTCTAAAATCTGCAATATCTAAATTCAACAAAATTTGGTTTGAAACTAAGAAGTATCTCCCTCGTGCTTAGCTCTGTCTTTAGCTGATTTTGACTTTTCTATTTAATTTATTATCTATCTGCTTATAATCGTATCTCAGTATATGGACTTCCAAATGTCTTGATCTGCACTGAAAAGACATAAGTTGTCCAAAGGCACATCTGTAGAGACTCGGTTAACTTCAACTTCGGTACTTTTGGTATTTATTACCACTAGCCGGATACCTCTGCTGTTGAACTGTTAGTCCCCAAGGGTAATCACCAACACAGTAGCTAGTACTTCGGTCCTTGCCCGAAAACCGATTAAATATTCTCAAATCTGTAAAAACAATATGATCAAATAAATAAATCTAACGATTGATCTAAAGCACAAAAATAATATTTTAAGAATTTTGTGCATTTATTTTTCTCGATGAAAATGCAAAATACATATATAGTATCACTTGACACGGCTTATTAGCTCACATGACCCAAAGGGTCAGTGTGAGCTATTGCAATCACTTGGCGTCCGTCGTCCGTTAACTTTTCACATTCTCATCTTCTCTGAAACTACTGAAGCAAATTCAACCAAACTTTACAGGGATGATATATGGATGCTCCGATAAAAATATGGCCTCCAGTGCAGAACATACTTTAACACTGGAGCCCGGTATGAGAAAGTTGAACATTGGAGCCCGGTATGAGAAATACCATCCTTTTCATCACCTTCTCTGAAACTTTTCAAGCAAATGACTAAATGTTTAGAAGGTCCTTTGTAAAAATTACTCATTTCAATAGGATCAGACAAACAACCTGTGTGCTAATGGAGAACATAGCTAAACATTTGACCCTATTGGTAAAAACATCATATTGGGTCATGGATTTTGTCAGGTGAGCGATACAGGCTCAGTCTCTGAGCCTCTAGTACAACTTAGTATATGGACCGACACTGAAAGGATAGATATCAGTATGAATTCATAATTTTGTTAAGCTTCTGTTTTTCGTTTTATGGAAAATATTCTGAATACTGGAACTTCTGTTCTAAATTTGGATA
>MJUU01014682.1:0-16483 GCA_002080025.1 Modiolus philippinarum | reverse complement strand
TTGCAAGTTTCCAACTAAAATTAAGTTTTTGGCTCAGCTCCGAAGTACTAGCCACAGAGTTGGTGAATACACTCTGGAACTAACAGTGCACCAGCAATGTAAGCAATCGATAGTTCTACAAATCAATGTTCAAACCACATCAAAATAATACATATTACAGAAGCTCTAGCGATCAATATTGGCAGAACTGTACCCCGTCTTCAGAGAAATTTTATCTTGTAAGTATATCTTGATGTTTCTTGGTGGTTCAACATTAAAAACATACAGACAAACTTTAGCAAACAAACGTAGGAAAATATAAATTTTAAGAAGCAAATGAAAGATCAGAATAAACATCATGCAGACAGAAGTAGTAAACATTTCCCGAAATATCTTCTGTAGAGTATTAGATCAAATGTGAATATTTGAACAGTTCTAATGGTTTGATATGATGAGTGCGCCATAAATTATCAGAGAACAACTTACATGCACATACAAAACAAACTTACAGATTAAAACCTTGATTTACACAGAAAAGATTACAGTAGAATAAACGATAGTATCTTGTAAGTGTTTGTAGGACGTGTCAAGAGTCTCCTCTAAGTGATCGTATCTTTTCTACATATCTTTCATAAAGACTAGTACATATTTCCATATTTAGAATTTAAGTACAAAATAGCCATCTTGACAAGTAAATTTCCTATAATTTTTTTAATTTATGAATGGCACTGTAATATGTCATAACTTGTCAGATATCAAAGTGGAGGGGGTTAGATTTTTATATGATTCGAATGATATGCTATGTAATGAAAGAACATACAGAAATTTTCCAAAACATTCATTTTTAATCACATTTATTGATTTATTTACTCGTTTTAAACTCACTATGCAGAAAAAAAATAGAATATGCATTTAAACAAATTCTCAAATTCATACACATGAGAAAAAAAAACACTGTAATTTACAATATCAGAAAAGTAAAGTTTCCAGGGCTAAGAATGAACCACTCAACTGATATTACCCAGCAAAGCTTTGCTCACATACATGATATAATTGTTGTAAACAGAATTGTATAAAATTAAAACATAAATGGTTCAAGTATAAAAAAAAAACATTTTCGTTCTAGACACTTTCCAATAATAGCAATAATAAATTTTCTAACTTTTGTGTCTATGCATAAAGTATAGAAATAAACCTACTCAATAAAACATCTTATTGCAGAGTTGGTCATGATAAAGCATCATATTGCACACTCACTTTGATTGAGGTTTAAAGGCCACATCCCTTTAACACCCACGATAGATATACCAAACCCCTTTTGTTTTTCATCAGTGACTTAAGACATGCCAATTAATTGGAATGAAAGAATTATGCCACTTCTATACTCGATCAATATGGGGTTTAACGGAGCGCAAAAGGTAATATTGAACTCGGGGTAAACCCTCGTTCAATATTACTGTATTGCTCCGTTAAACCACATATTGATCTCGTGGAAGCGCCACAATTGTTTATGATCATATTGATCATATATATTCTAGTATTCTATATAATCGTAATGCCATAGATTTATTTTATCGTAATCCAGTATTGGTGATTCAAGATGAAGAACAATAAAAGCATTGTTCCATTGCTTTGTTTTACCATGCTTTTGTAGAGACTTTGTCTCATGTACATTTTCCCCACATCCCTTCATTGAATATTGTGTTTAAGCTAGTAGTAATAATAATCCATTTTTGTATTTAATATGTATGGTAATGATCCTTCTCGTCCTTATTCAGTATTGTGTTTAATTTATGTGCCATATATCTTATTAATTAGAATCTAGTACTGTATGTAAAAAATGGATAACAGGAAACAGTTACAATGGCTAAAATTATAATTACGTGCCACATTCTGGGAGGGAACTACAGAGGAAAAACAAGTATGAGACTAAAGACAAACGTAGACAACGATAGGAACCCGGGACAGCCGGACTAGGTACCGGCACTAGCAAAAGCCAGCGGTAAGGTTAAACCGGTTTATGGGTACCCAAACCTCCCCTTTATCTGTCCCGTTTCTATATGCTATGGGACTAACTTAGTATCATCCAATACTGTGCTTATTGGTTGTGCTTTAAAACCACTGTCATAATCCATTATTGTGTTTAATACATCGGCAAATATAAATTTAATATAAAGTGCCAGTATAGAACTGTCCTGTCATAACCCAGAATCATGTTTAATCTAAATGCTATAGACCTAACCTGTGATAAGCCATACTATGTTTTATCAATATTCTAAAGACCATACTTGCCATTATCGATATTTGTGCTGAATATATGTGCCATAGTACTTACTTGTCATAATCCATTATGGTGTTTAGTCTGTGTGCTATAGATAAAACAGTACAATCTTTGAAGTGTGATTTTATTGTCTGTTGGATTAGTTGGTCTGTTTCCATATCCACTGCAGCAGTGGCTTCATCCAAAATTAGTATATTTGTTTTATGCAATAGAGTTCTGGCTAGGCAAACAAGTTGTTTTTGACCAACACTGAAATCAAGAATGAAATTACTTTTGATCTTTTTCTGTAATTTATAAATACCAAGTCCTCAAAATGCTATACATGTAGTCATTCTCTTGCTATGAAATAATATGTTAAAAACCAATAATAACTTATGATAAGCTAAAATGAGCAACCTTTGTGACATTCCATACATCATTCATATGAAGATAGGTTGCATTTGCTTCAGTGGTTTCAGGGGACAAGATGTAAATGTGAAAAGTTAACGGATGACTAATACCGAAGTTACTGTGCACTGTCGGAAGATGGACGACAGACAACGGACGCCTTTTGATCAGGTGAGCTAAAAATCGTTTCTTAAATGTGCAGTTCTGCTATATACGTTTTTTTCCTCGTAGTCCGTTTACTAGTGTATTTTGTAGGAAGAAATAAAGCAGATAATTAACACAATATCCGAATTAGCGTAAAAATTGGATTCTTCAAAATTAACAATAAAAAGACAATGAGTTTTTTCGGATTTTTGATTGTAAAGTTTGCCTTTTTGTCCTTATGCTTCGGTATTTGATTGCCGATGTATTCTGCTGTACTGGACAAATTGCTTGTATATTAGTAATTCCATTGAAGAGAGCAACTCTGTAGCCGTTCTGGCTTTTTGCACTCCTCTTTAGATAACAAAATACTGAGGTTACTGTTGATTTGTGTTCTGCATATGCGCATTTCGACAACGTATGTCTCATCAGTGCAGATTGCAGATTAAATAAATAAAGCTATTAATCAAATGAATTTCAGTCGCTCGTGTAATCTTTCTTTTTTCATTATAGATTTTTATATCTTGTTTCGTCTTTAACCACAATGACGTTTTAGAATGCACACAATGTATGCTAATTCTTTTCACATAGATCATGACATACAACAACGCAGAAGTATACAACTCCTTTATTGAATTTATCAGCCTGACAACATTTAACAATTATTTAAATAAACAAAGAATGGATATGGATTCAATATAAATGGGACAAGGTCTCGTCTCCACAAAAACATTGTAAACAAAGCAATGGAACAACGATTTTATTGTTGTTCTTCATCTTGAAGACACCAAATCCGTTAAATTGTCTTTGGATTCCAGTGAGACTTTACATATATACTGGCCTCTCACTGATACTGCCGATGTATACTGAAATACATGACGACTCTTTACCAAGTATTGAGTTAGATTTTTCTTCTGTAGTGCGACAGTGTTTTACCAGCAGACTAGATTCCTTGAGCCTAGCCGCCAGTTTAGCGGCGAGCACTCTATGACCCATCTTCCTAAATTACGTATTGTCATATGCTTTTCTTTTCCAAGATAGTGTTCATTGAGTTAGTAGTCTACCTGTATTGGGTTTATTCGCATGTTTATTATACTAAAGGGTAACGGGATAGAGAAAGGGGAGGTTTGGTTAACCATAAATCGGTTTTAACCCTACCACTGGCTTTTGCTAATGTCGATACCAAGTCCGGCTATCCCGAGTTCCTATCGTTATTTATGTGTGTCTCCTGTTTTTATTATTGTTTTTTTCTAGTGCTGTTCGCTCATAAATTGTAGTTTGTGATTGTAGTTCCCGGCCATTGTAGGTGTTTATTGTTATCCTGTTTTTTGTAATTTAAAAATGAGCTTTGGTGTAACCTCATGGTGCGTTCAAGACGGCCCCTAGCACCGCTTTGAGAGGAATTCATTGCTAGATGTCGATCAACTTTACATCCATGTTTCTGACCATTAACATTAATTAAGCAAGGTGTTCTTACAATTACTGTTATCAATTGCCCGACAAAAGCACCAGCGTCCCTAGCTGGTGGACAAGCACAACATATAGACAAACACAGGTAACTCGTAAATTTGATTGTAAGATAACAATGCATTAGAAATTAGAAACGTATCATATTCTACCTGAGATTCCCACCATTTTCTCCTAATTCTGAGTTAAGGTCTTTATTATTGTCAGAAATGAAATCTTTGAAATGTGCATAATCTAACGCTCTCCATATTTCTGAATCTCTAAACATGTCTGTGGGATCCAGATTGGTTCGTAGTGAGTCTGTAAAGATCACAGGGTCCTGTAAATACAATACAACAAATATTTCGAGTTAATTATTATGAACATGATCAGAACACATATAGAGTTTTATATTAAAACTTAAGTGCATTTCTTCATACCTAAATTATTTGCCAAGTGTTATGGAACATTGCATGTAACGTACATATACAGTAGTATAAAACCTATACACATAGTTAGCATCAAGAAGAGATTTTAAAATGATCCTATAAAAAGTCATATAACCATGCGTAGACTAACACATCAAAATAACGACAGTAGAATACCGAAGAAACAAAGAAAAAGATTACATAAAATCAAAGTCCATAGACAAGGCAAAAGTAAAAACACCAGAAGACGGAAGATCGAAGACGCTACACAACCAGAAAACACAAACACAACAAATACAACAATAAAAACATAGTGGTAACGAATACCATACCGAAGGAACAAAAAATACGTACATTACAGAAATCAAAGTCAAGAGGCGATTCTAAAAGGTAAATCGGACGGAAAACGATAAGATACATCAACAAAGATTATGAAAAATATAAACACAACGTTAAAAAAACAGTGACTGTAAACAATATTATTTTCTTACCTGTGGTAAAATTGTTATCTTTGGTCGAAGTTCATGTAAACCCAGAGAAGCTATATTTATACCGTCAATTTTGATACATCCTTCAGCACTTTCTATCAAACGGAATAATGCCATAGTTAAAGACGACTTTCCGGCTCCTGTTCTACCAGCTATACCAATCTTAAAAAGCACAGAACAACAGTTGGGCAGATTTTAATATGATGGTTTATGAAAAATATCTTTTTTTTTGTTTCGCGTGAAAGCTCGAAAAGTATGAAACAGTATGTGTATGATAATTTTTGCTTTGTTCGATCATACTACTTGCCGCTAAAAACAACAAGAGTAGTTCTCAAATATGTAACTAGTGTAATGCATCAACAGCCAGCTAATGAAATTTTATATTGTAATACACACGCTTGACTCGAATAGCTCTTGTTTCTATTTTATGATACACAGAGAAAGTCAAAATGGCTAAATACCGAAGTGTACTGTAAATTTAATTTCTGCTGATAAAAATTTTGACAACTTATGTCTCTTCAGTGCAGACTGACTCACGAAATGGAAGATCGAAAACTGAAATATGTTCATAAGCTTATAGAAATAAAAAGATTCTGAAGGAATTTAACGGGAAGGTAAACGAGACAAAAGATTCATTCATTATATTGATAACACAGTGGACGTTGTTTCACAAGATGATTTACAAAGTTTTCAATTAGTCAACTGAAAATACTACTATTTAATATTGTCTAAATCTCAAAACCTTGGTCTTTGAGTAAAATGTTTTCACGTATGAAAGTTCGGTATTTTCTTTCATAATTCAGTTATTTACAAATTATTGAGTGCCTTATTAGGTAATCAGAAACACAACCAAAATTCTCCTTTATTATGTACTAAATTGCCGAAACTACATGAAAAAATACATAGTATAATATGCCATACCTGTACAGTGTATATTAAAATGTCTGAAGATGTACACTGAAGAATTCATTATTGAAAATGTACTGCATTGAGGAGACATAAGTTGTCGAAATGTTCATCTGTTGAATGTACTGCAAACTGGGTATTTTGTTTCTGATGCCAAACATGAAGCACATGTATTAAGAGAATCACTTTGTTTTGAATGTTGTAATTTCTGTTTCTGTGCTTTGTATCTGTCTTTTTTGTTTTTTTTTTGTGTCTAACGTCATTGTTTTCTGTGTTCTCGTTTTGGCCGTGTCTTTGGACTTTTACTAGATACTCTTGGAAAACAACTGACGGAGTAAAGTAAACACTATTTCATATTAAATAAAAAAAGCTTGTTCCAATTTGTGGTGGTTCCAGAAGGAAAATTACTGACAAATTTGGAAAGTTAAGAAACAAATAGAGGGATATTGAGTAAATGTACATGGGACAAAATCCCTATATATACATGGTAAAGCTGATAAACCGCACGTTTATGTTTGTAGAAGATTATCAGGAAACATACAATTGTTAAAATTGAAATAGTAAATACCCCTTAGATGTCTTACACATGTGTTTATTGACATTGTCTGTCAATTCTGGCGTCGTTCTTGTAAGATCATTACATTGTCAACGGGTAGTGCAATTCAGAAACAAAATTAGATGGAATTATATATTTTATTATTTTTATGAATTTTATTGATATATTGTATATATATTGGATTAATGAAAATGAAAGCTAAAAGTTGAAAAAAATAAAGAAAAAAATAATAAATGTTCCAATTTAAATAAACACACGAATATCCCAAACAAATTGTACAATAACTGAAGAATTCCAAACGTGTCGATTAAAAAACTGATTTTAAATTCACATTGCAATTCTGTACATATAATCGCGATATATAGATAAAAGGACATGTGATATATTAAAATAGGACAAATTTGAAATCTGACAAAACAAGACAAAAAGAAGAAGTTTCAACAAATACACAACAAAAGTCAAAAAGCAGAAAAAAATTGACCGATATATTTCGACAAATATGCCTTTGTCTTAGAGGTCTTATGAAAGGACATAGTAGAATACAATATTATTGATTAAGTAGTGTGTTATTGACTTAAATAAGCAAGAAACTGTCCTTAAAATATCATAGCACTGACACGACACAGCCAATACAGAAAACGTCAGCCAATATCGATTTTCTTTGTATTGGCCGTGTTCCGATCCGGGCAAATACAACCCCTTCGGAACGTCTGGTTTCCATTCAAGATGATGTAAAAATGCGAGAAAATAAATAACTGATCGTCTGATGATTTATTTGACGACATGAATGTTTTTGGGGATTGTCTGAGTGCAAAATATGCCAGTTTTAACATTAATAGGTGTTATATTTGCTTGAAAAGGGGAGATGTTCAAACAACTGAAATGAAATCTTCATAAAATTTCCTACTCATGTGGTGAAATCTTTGTTGTCTGTACGACCATTCGACAAAAGAACTGAACACATTTCAGTTCTTCTATTTTGATATTAAATACCGGCTAAACGTATGGGAAATGTTCATGGGTTGATCTAAAACTTTGCCATCTGCAATACTGACATTTGTCAGATGCAAACAGCCGATTTACATCCTGAAAATTGTTGAATTACAAATGACATAATGCTGTAGATCAGGAGTTACAAGGTAAGGTCTTAACTGGTACTATATTGAAATGATTAAATCAATTTTTGTAAAACAGTAACGGATAAAGCACTTGTGTGCTCTGGAAAGAGGGGGGGGGGGGCTGGCTGTGCAGATAAACCTGGTTTGGTTGAATAGTCTACGTTTGAAGATGTCACCACCATATCCTCTTTAGATTTCTGATGGCAATATTCTCTATGTAAAATATTTGTTCACCGTCACATTTAATTTGCTTGTACTTTGTCTTTACCGTCATCAAGATCTCTGCACATTTTAATCTCGTACATTCTAACTACATATGCACATTGTACATGTACATGTAACTGTGATAAGACACTTGTGACAGTGCCTTGTCACTCTGACATTTCGTCAAGCTTTATTAGAGTGTAACACCATGCGTCCAACGTTTACTACCCAACAAATTTCTTCTATTTTGATCTACATGTACATGTACAAATATAAACAATCGCATGGGAATGTGAGTTAATCAATAAAGATATCATTACGTGTTTATTTCTGTATTGGCCTTGTTATTGGTCCTCTGACCTCTGTATTGACCTTCGGCTACGCCTCATGCCAATACAGCCATACTTGGACCAATAACAAGGCCAATACAGAAATAAAGACGTAATATTAGCATATTATTCTGTCTCAAATATGGATCAAAATGATAACATACCTTTTCACCAGCCTTAATATGACAATTTACTCCTTTTAGTACTAGGTCTAATCCAGGCCTGTATCTGGTCTTGTAATTAACAAACTCTATATTACCTTTGTCTGGCCATGGTGTGTTTGGCATCTGATCACTGTACCAAGATGCCTGATTTAAAAACAGAAATAAAAAGATAGTTATTCAATATATCAGGTTATTGTACAGTTTGCAGGTGTGAAGTTGAAATAGAGGCTACGAATAACAAAAGGCTGTAAATTTAGATTCTGTATATTGCCATTTTGACATTTGTTGTCTCATTAGTGCAGAAAAAATCTAAACATTAAGAAGACCAAAGATGTTTAAAAACTGATAGAGAAAAAACTAGAGGCTCACATGAGCCTGTATCGCTCACCTGGCGACTGGTTTTATTAATTGTCACCAATAGACCACCCATTCATACTAAAAATCAGTTCACCAGATGTTACATTTTCATTCTTGGATGAGGTACAAACTAAAAATCACAAACTTTGGAAGGGATCACCAAAAGACAATTGTAACCAAGTTTGGTTCCAATTGGCTTAGTAGGTTCAGAGGAGAAGACATTTGAATGCATTTCCCATAGAGTCCCTATGTTAAACTATGTTCCCTACTAGCGACCATCTTGAATGAGGAATGAACATAAAAATCACAAACTTTAAAGGGGACTATCCAAAGACTACTGTGACAAAATTTGGTCCCAATTGGCTCATTGGTTTCAGAGAAGAAGATCTTTGAATGCATTTACCATAGGGTCCTATGTTAAACTATCTTCCCCGCTGGAGGCCATATTGGATGAGATGCGAACCTGCTGGACATACGAATTGTAGTTCTGGAAAACCTCAACACTTTTGCAATACACATTTAACCTTTATCCCAAACAGTTTTTAAAATGAAAGTAAAAACGTTATAAAATGTGAAAATTCAAAGAAAAAGTGGTAACAACCCCTATGTGGGTTGTGAGATTTTCTTCAAAATTGCAGGACATGTACAGTTGTAGATCTTACTATGCTGACCATTTCAGTTTTAAAAACTTCACTTCTATCTTCTACCATTTTCAATATATAAGAATAAAAGTAACGAAAAACTGAAATTTTTACGGAAAGGGGGCAATAACTCCAAGACGGGTAAAGAGATATTCTTCAAAATTGCAGGGCAAGTAGATCTCATCATGCTGATCATTTTTATCCCATGTCAGAATTTTGATATCTGTAATGGTTTTCTAGTAATTTGCAAAAAACGGCAATTTACCCCTATGTTCTATTTTTAGTAACAGCAGCCATGTTGTTTAGTCTACGGTCATAAAAATTACAAAGTTGAAAGAACATACCCTGGTGATGATTCTGGCAAAGTTTGGTTAGTATATTCTAAGTTACAAGATCTTTTGATAAAAGTTAACGGACGGACGACGGAGGCCGAGTGATGGCAAAAGCTCATCTGGCCTATGGCCAGGTGAGCTAAAAATGAAGACAAATACACACATACAAAAACGAGCAACAACGACCCAATAAAAAACCAAAAATCTCAAGATCTAATAGTCTCTGAGATCTGCTTTGGACAAGTGTGTAGAATAATTAGATTTGCAATACAAATAATAGCTGATGTCGCCCGTCACAGCCAAGTTTGGTTAGTATTGGCCCAGTAGTTTCAGAGGAGAAGATCTTTGAATACAAGTTAACGGACGTACGACGGACGCCGAGTGATGGCAAAAGCTCACATGGCCCTTGGCCAGGATTGTTCTTTCGATTCATAGCACTGTGCGGACTGAGATTAATCCCGCTAGTAATTGAACCGCAATGGCTGCAAAGAAATAAATACTTTTTTCGGTTGCATGAAGAAGTACGCGTACAACATTTATTGATATACACGCGGACGCAAGTTAAGCATCAACTTCATTTAAAAGACTATTTTTATTAACTGGTATGGTTCGATTTTCGTTTTGTTAATTCAAAAAGAGTGTTTTTATAGCAAGTTTTACCCCAGTTGATTGAAAAAGATATTGCATAAACCTCGATGGACAAGTGTTACTTTGTCAATGTCATACCCGTGAATAACAATTAAGGTTCGTCTGACTTTAGATTTTCTGTCCCTTTTTTTCTTTTGAGGTTGAAGGATAATTTCAAAAATTTTCTGCTTTATTACCCATAGTTGAAAGCCATAAGACCAAACATTGTGGCATTTTACCTTTGCCTCATTTTGAAAATTTAATTTTATCTTGTATAGTTTGTTGTTATTATCTCCTAACTGAAGCCCTTTTTACAATTTCATTTTGGAATGTGTCCATTGCACAACATATATTTTTTTTCAAATAATATTTTTAAAATTTTTCGTTTGTAGTATGCCGTTTGTAGATGAATTTTTCCAAATATTTTGCTATGAATTAGTACAACAAAAATTTTTTTCTCTTGCCCTATATTTTTTTGTCTCTTTGTGGTAAATGTTTTTGTTCCTATATTTTACCGAACATGTTTTGTTTTCCTGGATTCAATCTTTTTGTAATGTGTTTGGTTTAAATTTTCTTTTATAGATTAATGGGATGCACTCTCTAAAATTCGTAACACAAGAGTATAAACCTACCTCGGGTTCAATCTTGGTATACTCATCTACTCTTTCAATAGATATAACATCCATTTGTAACATGGCTATTGACTGGACTACTGCATTCATTGCCACTATTATCTACAAGTTTTATGCAAATCTCGTACACTACAAAAATTATTCCATCAAATACAAAGGTAATATTAACAAACTTAAAAATCAAAACTGCAAGTTGTTGTAAGCCTAATTTGTAATTCTAACAAGGATATTGTAAATCGCAACCGGGATAACACTCAATAACCTCATACTTCGCACATGCGCAAATGATATCGGAATAAGTAAAAGAGATTTAAAACAACCATGTCGTTAATTTTGTCAATTTGATTTTTGAAGGCAATGAAGGTAAAGAACATTTTTGAACAAAACCATGCAATTCAGATAGGTAATGTGTATTGTTTTTGCTTTCGATTCGTATTTGAACTTGCACCTGTTCGAAATTTCGGATTGTGTATTTTGACGTAATAGACACAGATAGCATCGAAAACGGGACATCCACAATCTCTTAAGTTGCTCCAGAGTGGAAAATTCCATTTTATTTCATATCAGAATCGATAATTCATGGCTCTGGGTTAAATTCGAATAAAAAGGCCAAGCCCATGGTAAAATGACAATTACAATATACAGGTACCTGATATGAATAATTTCTTAAATAATACTTAAATAAACAGCTGCGCCAAGAGCGCATGATACTCCCGTCCCCACTTTAAAGCAAACTGATTAAATAATTTTTGGTTTTAAAAACTCCAAATGAACAGACATGACAAGGGACTTCTGATATCAATCATTTCATCTGATGTTTAACAGTCGAAAATGTGTGTTGGTTTACGGGTAGTAATATCTTAAAATAAAATATTATCAATGTGAAGACAGAAATTGCAGTTTCATACTTTTTTGAAATAATCAAAGTCCTATAACTCTGGAACGAACAATCCTTCCACAAAATAAAACGATAAGGAGCTTTCTTCCATCATATCCAACAATCTTGCAAAGTTTCAAGAAAAATGAATAAAGCGTTCTCTTGCTAGAATATGACGTGTGGACGGAAATGGTATTTCATGCTTTTTAAAAATAATCAAAGTCCCATAACTCTGTAACGAAAACTTTATCGACAAAATAAAATGATAGGGAGCTTCCTCTCGTCATACCCAACAATCTTGCAAAGTTTCAAAAAAAATTATCAAAGCGTTCTCTAGTTAGAGTACGACATGTGGATGAAAATTGCAGTTTCAAGCTTTTTTGAAATAATCAAAGCCCCATAACTCTAGAACGAAAAATCAAACGACAAAATAAAACGATAGGGAACTTTCTTCCATCATACACAACAATCTTGCAAAGTTTCAAGAAAAATGTTCAAAGACTTCTCTCGTTAGAGCATTACGTGTGGACAGACGGACAGACAGACGGACGAACCCCGGTATACCATAATACGTCCCGTTAAAGACGGGCGTATAAAAACTGAAATATTGAATTCGTTAAACAAAACTATATGATTGGACATCCATCCCAGTTTAGATCATTAATATGTTTCCCCTACAGAACTATAAACTGATATCCAAAATATCATTCCGAATCTGTCTTTTGTTTGAATCTAATAGACAATAGATCTCTTCATAAACAGTTATTTCTCTAATATCTTGTGATTATTGTATATTCCTAGGTAGCAATAAATAAATGGATGTAAGAAAATGCAGTTTCATGTATTAGTTTTTCTATGAATAATGATTTGTAAATCTTTCTATGTTCTAGTACATTTCACCACGAGTCACTTGAATATATTTTGGTATGCAAAGAAAGTACTCAATAGTGAACTTCGTAGAAGATATATCAAAAACGTTACTATAATTTTAAACAAACCAAAACTAATAAAATTTAATATGCTTTAATGCTAAGATTTGACAACATATTGTCCCAACTGATTAAAATATTATGCTATGGTAATGGATTAATATGGTAGCTTAGTTGGCAGACCAAAAACTTTCCAGTGCATTTTATTTAAAACGTGGTTTTGTTTCAAAACGGTTATTTGAACTTGAAAAAAAAACAGTGACAGGAAATTTTGGCAAATGATTGAAATAATCAAATGTGTATTCAATAATAATTTTAGTTATACTATGCTCTTGAAACAAGGATACTTCTCATCGAAAAAGTCATATGCATAGGAGTGTAGGTATAATAGTGTTGACAGGCATATATGATAAACCAGATCTTACCTGTAATGCATATGATAATGACAGTCCTGCTTCAGCTCCTGTCAGAGTTGACGAAAATATATCCAGTAATGCTGCAGCCAACACAACTAAGTTTCCAAAGGTCCCCACTCTTATTGCAACCCATCTAGAATGCAAATATGATTTTAGAATTTGAAAGGCAAGTTAGTCTCGTCTATTTTCCATTCCTGAAAGAAGTTGGATTTCTCCCAGGCACAACATGCAGTGAATGATTTGAACAACAAAACCACGACACAAGGATATTTAAAAATGTCATACTTTGCAGACGCCACGTTTTTTAGGAACAATATGTAATGCACTTTTTAGAACATATAAATTGATAAACGCAATGCTCAACACGAATAAAATGAACGTTATCCTTCAAATTGCGATACAAAAACAAAATACAAAAAAAAATGCACTACGTTCTTTCTCTGAAATGAAGTAATAAAAAATGATAAATTACTGTACAGCCCTGCAATGCAAATATGTTGTTCTCTCAATGTACAGCCATATGATTATACAACGTAAGTTTTTATATTCGTATAATATATAAATGTGAAAAGGGAAATAAGAAACAACGTCAGAACAAATATTAAACACGATGATGATATGTTTTTTTTTGCTAATAATAGCCCACAATTTGTAGGTATACATAAACGTATCAGTATACTAATTTTACACTCTGTTTGTTGTCCAAATCTTCCTGAACAATAAACAGTTCATTACAGACAATCATTAATCTAAGGACGAAATAATTTGATGATATAGTTTCTTTCTTTCTGTCACTTAATGTCTTTTGTCTCATGTTAATGGTGTTTTCAAACTAGAAAAATATAAGCAAAGCTCATCAATATTATACCCATCCTTCCCCAATGAATTCTAGAAACAAAAGTTTAATCAAATTTTGAAGTAGCTGGTGCACTATCGTAATGTGAACTGAACATTCTGTGAAAGTGTCAGTGAAATTTATCAAGTGGTTTAGGAAGAGTTGTCGCAACAAAGTTACCCTATAGCAAACGGACGAACGAACGAACGAAAGGACGGACGAATGTACGGACGGACACACACCCTGATAACTATATACCGCACGTTACAGCTGGGGTATAATAACAATATATCGAAGTAATTGTGAATTTAGTTTCTACAGATGGCAATTTCGACAACTTATGTCAAGATCAATAAAAACGTATGAAAGTCCATATATTGAAATACGCTTGAAAGCTGAGAAAGAGGATCAAAATAGGTTTTAAGAATATATTTCTTTTCCCACGAAAACCATGAAAATGTATACCTACCCTTGTAAAGCAATTCCAGCAAAATAAAACAAGGCATTGTTATCGATTCGTTTGTACATTTCTTGAAGAAACCTGTCTCCGGAGTTGTAGGCTCTAATTATGATACTACCACTTATCGTCTCACTAAAATGATTCAGAACTGGCGACCTGGTTACAGCCTCAATTCTTTTTAACTGACGCGCTGCACGTAGAAAATATGTCTACAAAACATCAATACGAGAAGATTAATATCTTGCATTATAGCAGATTAAAGATCAGGATATCTTTCACAAGTGTAACAAATTTCTTCTTGTAGCAAAACGAGATGACAAGACGTAGAATTTCTTACACAAGTTTACGATATCAAGATCTTGAAGGCAAGTTCATATTTCTTCCATATAATACAAAAAGAAGCACCTGCAAACCTATACCATGTGAACGGTGTCGTTACTATTTGAGTGTACCTTACATTCTGACCTTAACGGCTTGTTGGTTCTTCACTAAACTTCGTGTGCATATAGCTGTTTCATTTATGCATACAAAGCCACCATTCGTTGCAAGTTTTATGAACAAATGAATGAGTTATTTATGATAATGAATATAAAAAACGGCAAATGAATCGAACAGACCGCATTTTTGTCCCAGAAAACATCCAACTACCAAACTACAAGTTTTTTTTCTGCAAAATCATTAAATTTGTTGATACCAGCATAAAATGATGGTAGCTTTGCATGGGCAATTCTGAATAATTTGCAAATAAATTTTTGGAATAAAGCAACATGCCGTTTAGGCTGGGGGTTTACACAAAATTCTTATAGGTTTAACATTAAACTGAAAAGAGAACGACCTTTAACCTTAATCTAATATATAGTCGAGTCGATAGCTTTGTTCTTCTCTTCGATTTGTGATGGATACAAGTTTATGGATAATTTCGAGTTTTTTTATTTAGCAATGTTGTTTTTTTATCGTAAACAATTTAGAAGCATAGTGTACACGAAGACGTTTACTTTTGATCAACTTTGACATGCAGAACAAACAATGATCTCCGTTAGAACCTGTTGTTTCACTGTTAACCAAGAACAAGGTACTGCAGTTACTTCCGTAAATATTCATCTTTGCACAATACTGAAGTGTATTTTTCTATACATTGATACATTATAGGTGTAAGTGAAAATGTGTTATACAATTTAAATTTGACTCAAATGCCTTAGAGTTGGCATATGGCAAAATGGGGGTTACTTTTTTATAAATATGCATGAGGCAGTTATACCACGTGATCATAGAGAAGTGCCTGAATCCACTTTTTCAATTACCAGCGTTATACGGATGATATTATCTCTTTCACCGTATTCGACTCTAATCTTACCTGCACAAATATAGTTTCCGGCGCGAATTTCATGAAATAAATGTCAAATCTGTGTAAATGTTGACAAAATGGGACAGTTTCATAAGGTCCCCATCACAATCATGCATTTTTTAACATTCGTGGGAACCTTTGTTTCATTTCTGTTGATGTAAGTAGGTATATCACTGAATTATTATTGATACACACTTGCATATTCTTTCATGGCAAGTTGTTTACATCTTGAGATTACTTGACAATTTCAATTTCAAATAACAGAAAATCGACATCTTGCAATATCTTGACAAAGGTAATACTACGCATTTCGCTTCGAATATCATTTCCTTCTGGGAACCTTGAATTTTTAAGATATTTTATTCATTTGAATGTGTCGTGAAGGGGGGAAATGTAAACTGTATATTTTATTCATGTAAAACTGACATTTTTATAAAATGTCTGGGTCCTTCATGAAAATGTTTCATTTCTATTCACAATGTATTTGATTTTTTGACGCCATTTTGTCTAAAATTGGCGATATATGCAAATGAGCAAAACGGTAAGATTTTGCCATATGGTGATATCGGAAATTCAAATATAAAGTTCAAGTCATCACACGTTAT